>JABYQS010000085.1:0-164178 GCA_022592435.1 Cerioporus squamosus | reverse complement strand
CTGGTCTCTCGGCTTCTGACCCTCTGTTCCCTCTCTGCTTGACTTCCTCCTCCTCGTTGCTTACTCTGGTATAAACTCCGGAGTTCTGTTCCTTTGCCAAATACAAGATAACTGCGTCTCCTCAGAGCGTTGGTCAATAACTTCGCCGAAGTCTTCACCCCCGTGCTGCCTTCGGACTTTGGACTTTGGACTTCCTTCCGGAGTTTGACTTGGCAGCACAGTCTTAACAAGGTGCCTCCGCCTCCGAAGAAGCCGAAGAAGACGCAGGAGGACCGGTGGCCGGGCCCTCCAAGGACAAGGCAAGGGCAAGGCGAGGGAGGAGCCAGAGCCGGAGCCGGAGAAGAAGGCGGAGTCCGGCCGACTCTCCGGGGTTCGAAGGGGGGAGACAGCGCCATCGAGTCCCTCGACATGAGGGACTTGTTCGGACGTCTCCTCCAGGAGATGTGGGACACCCGCTCAGAGATGCGGAGCCTCCGCAAGGAGATGGCGAAGTTCTCGCACGTGCGGGCACAGGTTGAGGCCCTCGACGGATACTTGGCCCCATACTTCCGGGGGCTGCCCACAGGGCTAAGTGGAATCATCAGGTCAACGACGGAGGAGGAAGACCGTCGTACGAGCCGGAGGCGGAAGAGACGGTCGGACTCGGAGTCCGGAAATGAGGAGTCCGGGGAGGCGCAGGGAGAGGCCGGAGATGAGGGCCATGGTGAGGGTGAAGGAGAGGGTGAGGAAGAGGGGACCAGAGGAGAGGGAACCGGAGTTGAGGGTGAGGGGGAAGAAGGGACCGGAGGTGGGGTGGCGGAGAAGAGCGACAGGGAGTCCGGAGACAATGGAGCTCCGGAGTAGATAGAAACAAGAATCGGGTTCAGGATCATAACGAAGTGTGATGTGTGAAACAGGACTGATAAGTACTCATAAGTAAGTAATATGGGGAATAAGTGTTTAAGAACCAGATGTAATGGATGTGGTTGGGCAAGGTAAGAGGCCGGGTTTATCGGGTAAGAAGCATGGAAGTCCGCGACCAGTTCTTGAGCGTGTCCAAGCTCCGTGGCGAGGATCCACGAAGTTTTCCTCGTCGGTGCCTTCGTAACCGGCCCAACGGACCAGGTACAGGAGTTGACAGGACCGGTGCCGACGATCAATCTTGGAGTCGAGGATTTCGGAGATTTCATACTCCGGTTCTCCATCGACTTCAACTGGTGGGGGCGGAGTTTTGGACGCGCCCGGGAATAGTGTTCGGAGTTGCGGGTTCCAGCTGAGAGACATGGAAGACGGGTGAATGGCCCGCATAGAGTCGGGCAACCGGAGGGGAAGAAGTGAGTTCCAGGCGAGCGATGATCTCGTAGGGGCTAGGAACTTCTCGGAGAGGTTTCTTCATAGGGCGAGTAGAAACGGATGAACTGTGCTCGGACATATGTGTAATCTCCGATCCGGAAGTCCGGTGCCTGGAAGTCGGTGCTTGTCGGCCTGAACTTGGTAGCGAGTCTGGCTTCGGCGATGCATTCCGGAGTTCGGAGTGGAGTTCGTCGAGATCAATGGCGAACTCGTGGGCACGGGCGGAGGTGAGATCACGTTCTGGGTGGACTGCAAGTCCGGGGTGGTAGCCCTTGTTGGCGAAGAAGGGAGAGAGTCCGGTAGTGGCGTTCGGAGCATTTAGGCTGTATCACGGGTGTTCCTGAACTACGAAGTAGGAAGGTCTTGGGGTGAAAAAATCACGTCGCTAGTGACTGTTACATCAGAAACGCGAACAGTAACAGGTGACTGGCACGGTAACGTGATTTCTTGTTGAACGCGATGTTCCCACGGCTCCAGGTGTGCCGCATGCATGCAATGTTGAACTCTCTGACTCTCAGTCTCTCTCGTCCATTCGCTCCGGGTCTGGTGTGGATGCATGGTTGCTTACTAGCCAATGAGAGCTCACAAGAGCAAAGACCTCACATGGCGCAAGACCACAGGACCCAGACAACATCCTATCTGCCCACCATATTCTTTGCCCATGCTCACCACCACTCGTCTTCTTGCCCTTGGCCTCTTGTGTTTTCTTGGCATTTGGTGAGCTCTAGTTGCTTTCTCTTTCGACTGTGCACCCTTGCTTGTGGCTGATTTATCAATCTTCTTGCCTGAGACATGCATTTTTGGTAACGGGCACATTACTATATGGGGCGAGGAGCTGGGACAACGGTGGGACGAAGTCGAGCAGGGCAGACAGGATGTGGGAGGAGAAGCAAGGGGGCCCGGAACTGGTGTTGATTCCACGGGGCGTCAAGACGAGCGCGTACAAGACTATTCACAAGTACACGATGTTCCTGTTGTTGAACTTACTATGGACTATGGACAGTTGCGCATTAGGCGCTATGGGCACAGCCTCTTACGATTAGATCTTAGGCTATGCTTCTTCATTTCCTTTAGGGTACGTTGTACGAAACCATGTGGTTACCTGGCTCTCTTTGTTTCCAGTCCATTCCAGTGCGTTCTGCAACACTCCGGACCTTTCTAGTTCTTTCTAGATATCTCTGGGCTGTACTAGACATGCCCTTGTGACCTCGTATTGTCGTATCTTCATCATCCTTCGTCATCGTCTGAGTCATCCCTACTCGTTCTGACTCAGACAGCATTATGCTCTCCTTTCTGTCGCTTACTCATTGCTACTCCAGACACAGTATATAAGGAGGGACTCTTGGGCTTCGTCTCCTCAGTCTTTTGCTCTACTGACTGAGGAGTAAGTACTCGCCTACCTATGCTTACTTATGCTTTACTTACAAGTACTTTGTAGCTCGTGTTGTCCACTCGTCTGCTAGGTACTTGTGTCTATGCTATCAGTCTTTTGCTCTACTGACTGAGGACTCGTGTTGTCCACTCGTCTGCTAGTCGTTGCGACTTGCCTTCACAGGTTCAGACTTCATCAGGTTATGAGCCTGCGCTCTGACCGTGCTAGTCGTCACTCTGCGCGCACCCTTTCTTCGACGACTCCTGCCCGTGCCTTCCTCCACTAACTCCCTAGATCTTGACTGTGCCCGCCGACACTGCTACCAGGGGGACATTTCTGCGCTCGTGACGCAGCCCTGAGTGCTTTTATTAGCTAGTCATCGTATCTACTGTTGTACATCCTTTGCGCTCTCGAGGCGTACAGGATTTCAGGCATCCCTCAGCCAGGCCGTGCACTTGCATCGCCAGCTGTTGTATCCGGGTGGTTAGCACCTTAGGACCGGAGGACAACCGTTTGGACCCTCCTTACGATACCACTTTTCAGTACGATACGTACCTAGTTCTTTCTGGCACAGTTGGCAACTTCTACCCTCGGCATTGGCATACTCGGCTTGCTGGTGTTTGAGGTTCACCTAACAGGGTCCATCCCTCGTTGCCACTCTGCACTTGGCTATCTTCAATCATCGCACTTCTTAACCTTCGCACGACACGGTGGCCTCTACAGACTTCAACTGTAGGAAATCTCTTCCACCGATACGACACAACTGGACACTCGAGACGTCTGCTGGCTAGAAGAAGAACGCTCCTTTCAAGACTGCGACGACAACCGTTCCTAACCGGTTCAACGAGGTTGCAAAAAACCTGATAACTGTTGCATACCCCCTCGTCGTCGCTACATCGAACCTGCTTCTGGCCAAGGACTGGTCGTCCTCTTACCTCAGATTCAGAAGATCAGCTGAAGAGACGATCATTCTCCATCACCACAACTCCCTCCCTGCTCAATCTCCTGTTTCTACCTGTCGAAGAAGTTCTTCCATCTCCTGAAGTTCTTCCCGTCACTCTCCCATCTCCGTCTCCAGATTCTATTCCTCTCCCTGCACCTTCAGACACTCCCTATCCTACACCGATCCCATCCGCTCCATCAACTCCTGTCGTAACACTTCCTGCACTACCACCTCTTCTCGATAACACACCAGAACCGACTGACTACTCGTATCTCTTTGCGATGTCGGAAGCCGGTCTCGAGAAGACCCTGCCTCAACTCAGAGGTCAGGAAGGCTACAAGGAGTGGGCTCGTCAGATGAAGAGTTATCTGATGATGATTGATGCTTGGGATGTCGTCAGTGGGAGTGTTGCATGTCCTACTCCAGCTACTGATGGCAGAAATGCCGAAGAAGTGAAGGCCTGGGGAAAGACGGACAATCGGGCGCAAGGTATCCTCATGTACAAGACTAGTGCTGAGGTGTCCAAGTGCTTCGAAGGGAAAAAGACCGCTAAGGAGATCTGGGACGCCTGAAGGCTACGTACGAGAAGTCGGACAACGGGTACTCCTTCTCCCGGTTCGAACATCTTCTCAACTACCCTCGGTTTGACGAGAGCAAGTCAATCGTTGACCAGGTGCAGACCTTCATCGGGCTCCTGGATGAGTTAACGGCCAAGCACGAACACCCTCGCCAACCACATCAAGGTCTTCTGGCTCTTCTCGAAGATGCCTGACTCGTACCGACCGGCGATCTCCACATCCTACATACTACCAAGGAGTCTGACCTAACCCTTGAGACGGTCAAGCCCAAGCTCAAGCTTGAGGACTCCTTGCGTGGGACGTCGATTGGTCAGGCGCACAAGATCTCGAAGGCCGAAGCCGAGACCTAGACCTCCTTGCCCCACTGCGGCAAGGACAACCAGACTCTTCTAACTGCTACAAGAAGTTCCCGGAGAAGAATCCGCGGAACAAGAAGAAGGGCAAGGACTCTGGCAAGGGTGGTAACGAGGCTGGCAAAGGCAATGGGAAATTCGAACGGACATAACCATGCGCATACTATCTCTACTATCTCCTCTCTTGTACCTGTAGCGAACATCGCGAACGAGCTCTCCGTTTCTTTCTACAGCGCAGCTGATGCTGCTGAGGGACGCGTAGAGACCAATCTGGCTCATGGATTCTGGTGCATCGTCACATGTCACTGGAATCATGTCTGACTTTCACCGACTATCGTGAGTACGTGCAACCTAAGTACTTCAGGACTGCTCAGAGGTCAAGCGGGTCAGATTGCCTGTCTCGGTGAAGGTACAATTGTGGGATACTCCCTGGTGGATGGAGAGCGAGTCAAAGTCACTCTCAATGACGTCTGCTATATCCCTGCAGCGGCGAGCAGCGACTCTTCTCCACTGGGATGATTGAGCGCAAGGGTTCGTTCATCTATCAAGTGATGGACTTATGAGCATTTTCGACTCAAGGCCTAAGGGCCGAGTCACTTCCGGCTCGACAGTTGAGATCAAGGGTCGAAGGTCCTTCAAGGTACCTATATCCCTATGATCAATCTTATCTCTTCCCTCTCATCATCGAAGGGAAGAAGAATTCTGGCGATCTTGATGCTGCATCCCGTGTCCTCGACCATGACTAGTGCATCGTCGATGGGGTCATCCAGGCAAAGAAGCTGTCAAGCATCTGCCTGATGCGACCACTGGCATGGACGGCAATTGGTCCTCCCTCTGACAAACCCTGCGAAGGTTTGCGAAGGGCAAGATGACTCGTCGTCCCTTCCCTCCTTCTGAGAAGCGTGCTACAGTTGTTCTCGCTCTCGTCCACATGGACATTGCAGGCCTCTTGGCACATCGATCGGTGGCTTCACTACTTCGTGTCTTCGTCGATGACTGCTCCGGTCTGGCTGCCGTTTATGCTCTCAAGCGGAAGTCCGATCAGGAGGAGCCTTCAGACAGTTCAAATCTTGGGCTGAGAACCAGACGGAGCACAGATCAGAAAGTACGTTCCGATCGAGGGGGGGAGTACATGTCCGACTCGTTCCAAGCCATGCTTCGTGAATTTGGGATTGAGCACGATAAGACGATGCCAGGAACGTCTCAGCAGAATGGACGAGCTGAACGCTTCATCCGTACGATCTCTGAGAAGGCTCTATGCATGCTTCACTTTGCTGGCCTTTCTCATGGATTCTGGAAGCTCGCTCTTGATGCTGCCGTTCACATATATAACCGTCAGCCGATGAGACGACTTAAGTGGGAGTGCCCCATCACCATCTGGACCGGCAACAAGCCGGACGTCTCCTACTTCCGGGTGTTTGGGTGCAAAGCCTACGTACACGTGCAGAAAGACAAACGTCAAGGGAAGCTCGACCAGAAGGCCGTCGAGAGGACGTTTGTGGGCTATGAGCCGGGTTCAAAGGGGTATCGCCTATGGAACCCGACCACCCGTCAAGTCGAAGTATCTCGCGATGTGATCTTCGATGAGACCATATTTCCTGCACGTGCGGACACCGGCACTCGTCGAGCTACCCCCGACGACAGTCCGTTCCCTGATTACCAGCCACCTGAGGAACCTTCCGACGGTGATGCTGACCTTCCTGTTCCTGATCGTCTCGACGACGATTCAGATGACGCTCCTCCTCCAGTTCCTCCTCCAGTTCCTCCTGCAGACCCTGCTCCAGCTCCTCCACCTGCTCCAGAGCCGCAGCAACCGCAGCAGCCTGAGCAACCACCACCTGCTCCTCATCCGCAAGCTCCTCGTCACCAACGGCGTCGTCATCCACCTGAGGGTGGAAACGCTCCTCCTCGTCGCTCTCCTCGAGAGAACAAGGGGAAGATGCCAGAACGTCACACCAGAGATAACGTCTATGGTGATGAACCTCCTGCTCAAGTAGATGCACGTACGGATAAGGACGGTGATCAGCGTGAAGCAGAAGCAATCCTAGCCTCGCTCTTCTATTCGCGGTATAAGTCTGGCATTCCTGAGCATCATAAGGACGCCATGGCTTCACCAGATCGTGAGCAATGGATTGCGGCTGAACGTTCGGAGTATGAGTCTCTCATGGCGAACAGGACTTGGGTCTTGGTTCCTCGTCCTAAGGACCGATCCGTTGTCTCATGTCGCTGGGTCTATGATCGTAAATCAGACGGTCGCTACAAAGCACGTCTGGTTGCACGAGGCTTTACGCAAGTCTATGGGAAGGACTACCACGAAACCTTCTCTCCTGTCGCTCGATTCGAGTCTATCCGGTATCTCTTGGCGCACGCTGCCCTAGAGGACTGGGAGATCGATGCGATGGACGTTAAGACTGCGTTCCTCAATGGGGACTTGGATGAGGAGGTCTACATGGAACAACCCGAGGGCTGGGTCGTGAAAGGCAAAGAGGACTACGTTTGTCTGCTTAAGAAGGCCATCTATGGTCTTAAGCAAGCCTCTCGCCAATGGAACAAGAAGATTCACGAATCGCTCATCGGACAGGGATTTGTTCGGACATACTCTGATGCCGGAGTCTATGTATATCGCCGACAAGGGGGGGATTCAGACCCAGACCGTGTCACGATCATTGTCCTCTATGTCGACGACCTACTTCTCATGGGTGACAGTCGAGGGCATATCGACAAGGTCAAGAAGGCGCTTGGCAAGCAGTATAAGATGACGGACTTGGGTCCTATTCAGCGATTCCTTGGTCTTCGTATACGTCGAGATCGTCTCTCACGGACACTTGACATCGACCAGGAAGAGTACATCGAGGCCATTCTCGAGAACTATCAGATGGCCAGCTGCAAGCCTGCGCGTACTCCTCTCCCTGCTGGTGCAGTTATCGAAGCTGCTACCACAGAAGCACCGGCGAAGTTGCGTCAGCGTTTCCAGAGCTTGATGGGCAGTCTTCTCTATGCCTGTCTTGGGACGCGACCAGATATCTCGTATGCCATCAACCGTCTGGGCAAGTACAGTGCGAACCCTGCCGACGATCACCTTGATAGACTCCTCTATGTCTTAAGGTATCTCCGGGGTACATCGCATTATCGCCTACGATACGACGGTGCATCTAATGCTGGCCTGATCGCGTATTCCGATTCAGACTGGGCAGAAGATCGCGATGATAGGCATTCGCAGACCGCTTTCGTCTTCCTGATGGCAGGAGGTGCCGTGTCTTGGGCATCTCGACGTCAACAGACCGTCTCTCTCTCGTCCACTGAGGCAGAGTACAAGGCGGCTTCAGACACTGCTCGTCAGATGATGTGGCTTAGGACGTTTGGCGATGAGTTAGGGGATGACATGGGCTCGGCTACGCCGATGTGCGTCGACAACCATGGTGCTATTCACCTTGCGTTGAACCCAGCCGTCGACCGGCGTTGTAAGCACGTCGAGACGCACTACCACTTCGTACGCGAATATGCCGAGACTCCAAACATGGACATCTATGCTATTCCTAGTGAGGAGAATCTGGCAGATCCGTTGACCAAGAATGCTTCACTGCACGTCATGGAGTACTTCGTGGCAAATTCGGGTCTCGTTACCTCCGCGTCTTGAACGAGTGGGAGTGTTGAACTTACTATGGACTATGGACATTAGTTGCGCATTAGGCGCTATGGGCACAGCCTCTTACGATTAGATCTTAGGCTATGCTTCTTCATTTCCTTTTAGGGTACGTTGTACGAAACCATGTGGTTACCTGGCTTCTCTTTGTTTCCAGTCCATTCCAGTGCGTTCTGCAACACTCCGGACCTTTCTAGTTCTTTCTAGATATCTCTGGGCTGTACTAGACATGCCCTTGTGACCTCGTATTTGTCGTATCTTCGTCATCCTTCGTCATCGTCTGAGTCATCCCTACTCGTTCTGACTCAGACAGCATTATGCTCTCCTTTCTGTCGCTTACTCATGCTACTCCAGACACAGTATATAAGGAGGGACTCTTGGGCTTCGTCTCCTCAGTCTTTTGCTCTACTGACTGAGGAGTAAGTACTCGCCTACCTATGCTTACTTATGCTTTACTTACAAGTACTTTGTAGCTCGTGTTGTCCACTCGTCTGCTAGGTACTTGTGTCTATGCTATCAGTCTTTTGCTCTACTGACTGAGGACTCGTGTTGTCCACTCGTCTGCTAGTCGTTGCGACTTGCCTTCACAGGTTCAGACTTCATCATGACGAAATCGACAGACGTAACTTGAGCTGGAACGAGGACGACAGCGACCAATGGGAGGAGCGTGGTAGAGAGAGGGGAATGTCATGCACGGCGCCGATGCCGACGCAGCAGGACTAAAGTCTCAGGCAAATATATGGACCCGACCAGGAACCAAGGGAGGTATGAACGGTTGAGCGGAGGGCTTGACGTTTCACTATGCCGAGAAGGGACGTATCAGGATGAGCCGCTGAGCGAGGCGAAGTGGTGAGCGAGCGAAATCTGCGATGGGATGCCACACACCGTGACGACGGATGTGCGACATGGCATTGGGCACCGGTGACACAAACCCAATGCTGAATGAGTACGACACAGGGACAAGGTGCGAAGAAGGACGCGGGGGTGACCATACGTGCAGATGTCTTCGTCCCGGACTCGGAAGTGACTATGTAGTGAACGCCCGTCAATGGTGCTGAACAGGTTCCGGAAATAGAGTGGCGGCATGTACGACCTGGCATATGCTCCTGGTCATCGGAGGACATCAGCGCCCCGGGGTATAGTGAAGTGAGTAGCCTGGACTCACGTACGCATCAGGAAGGCACCGTAGCATTCCAAAAGGACTGAGACCTCAAAGCGAGCATGAGTTCCCGCGGGGAGAAGCCAGTTCTCATCCCGTCAAGCGTCTTGTCCATTCCTCGGTGCCGACCACGTCTGTACTGGCTCCAGTCAGGGAAGAGCTGCTGCCACGACCAGCCCCCATGGCCGCGCACGAATCGGCCGGGGAGGGCAGGGGCGGAAAATTCGTCGTCAACTGGGCGTAGCGGGAAGCCTTCGTTGATACTGCCGTGAATCAGACCTAGGACATCTTGCAAGACAACGGGCTGCATCAGTGAAGTGGAAAAAGTCTGAGAACTCTGAGAGTTCTCCCACAGACATCCTCAGAGGTCAGAAATGTCAGACCTCAGAGGCCTCTTCCAAAACATATCAATGTTCATTTTTCAGCCATGGTGGAGAATGGCTCTGAGGTCTGTAGACCTCTGTAAACTCTGAATTTAAATTTAAGAGATCTCAGAGCTCTCAGACTTTTCACACTTTACTGATGTGCGCAGCAGCCAGGATTGCAGCGGCAGGAACGCAAGTAGGGCCAGGGCGGAAGTGTGGGAAGTACAGGATTTGCGCCATCTGGAAACCTTTAACATTGACGATAACCAGGAGCAAGCCAGCGTAGAAGGGGTGTGACGCGTATCTCTCGTTCAGGTCCGCCCGTACCGCTGCGCCGCACTCCCAGTCGCTCCGCAAACCGGATGTATCGAGGAAATTCTCGTCGAGGGTAAGCAGATAGTTGTTTTTGTACTGGAACGTGAGAGAGGGGTTGCGGGTGGAGGGAAGATCCATGGAGGACCTCGGCACCAGGAAACACAGTAGCATCTTGCGTGTGTTATGGGACGAGTCCATGCCGCCGTCTTTGGTGACCGCCACATCGGCGCACATCTGTAGAGCAGGTTTGTGGGCGTCCAGCCACTGTACCAGGGCTTCGGTGAAGGCTGAGAGACTCCCGAAGCCAAGGTCCTGCAACTGTTGGTTCCAGCCCGATTGCGGGTTTGCTATGGCGTCCGCGTTGTTGTGGCATATCGGCCTGCGTGACGAGTTGTCGATGGATCCGCTCAAAAGTGGCGTATATCTTACTTCCAACCCTTCCTCTGACATGTCTTGCTGCAGTATAGGACGCTGAAACACCCTACACACCTTCGCAACCGAACCTCCTCATCCTGGGTTCGTCCGCACTCATGGCAACATTGTAAAGCCGTGGACGAGGGAGAATAAGTTGAAGGCCCCCTCGAAGATTCTCCACTAGACATACTGTCGTGCTGATGCTGACAGGAAACCGATAGCACAGTGACCGAGTATAGTGAACTGTGAGGGTGATGGTTGTGGATGAATGTAAACCTCGGAAACTAGACAGAGCGCCTCGTGGGACCGAGTTTCGACCGATTACATATGTACATACAGTACTTAACAGTACTTAAGTAAGTACCTACCATTCCGTTCGACTGTTGACCTCAACTTCAAGGTCAACCTTGCACCACTCGCATTTCAGCTTCACTACCAGAACTCCTCGTCATGTCGGTGTCCTCTAGGCAGCCTCAGCCTGAGCGTGCCTCCACAACAAAAACAAGCTCGACCATGGCCCACTATGTCTCCTCACTCCGGCGATGTTCGCATTGCAACGCTGTTCAGGACTCCACTCGGTGCGCAGGATGCTTCGGCGTGATGTACTGCAGCAAGGAGTGTCAGAAGCGTGCATGGCGAGAACACAAGCGTACGCTCCAGAGGCAGCCGCCCAGCGCGCTCTTCTGAGCATGCGGATTGCTGTGACAGTTTCCCAACATGGGTGAGTCGGGTGATGGAATTCGTGAACGGCGTAACTCACATGCAGCGGCATCTGAACCTAGAACATGTATCAACTTCCTAGGACGAAGTCACTATAGCTGCGAGCTAGCACTCGAACATGCCGGAAGTCCGCTTGATCGCCTACACCCTCAGGCCTGTTGCTGGACGTGCTTTTACCCTGTGTACGGAGTGTATGCATCTGCGCAGGCGCGACGAGAAGCATGCAGTACTGTTTGTGATGTGAGTGATCATAGGATGGGTTCGATTGGCCTAGTCTTACAACCATACAGTCCGAACGTACGGATACACCGAGTCCACGTGTGTTTCTAGGCTACATGTGCATAGTTATAGCATGAGCATGGACCGTCCCTGCTTCAGTCATGAGCGCGTGGTCGACACAAGGCAAGGCAGGCAAGCACTCACCTCTCGAGGTCATAATGCACTGATAGCACTTATCAGCTCAGGTAGTCGATCCCCTGCGCCGAGCTCCGCCACCGTATTCTGGAGGCCCCTGTGACCACTGCTGTCGACTGCGAAGTGACTCCACTCCGAGAACAGCGGTTGCCAGACCCAGCGTCCCTTCGAGCGCACAAACTGTCCGGGGAGAACGCTCCGTGTACCCTCGGTGACCCGCAGCGGGAAGCACTCGTTGATGCTACTTGAGCACAGCGTGAACACGTCGCTCAGCAGCGCCCGTGGTGGAGGCTCCGGATGTGTCCAGCGGTACTGCGGGTAGAAGAACATCTCGCTGATGGAGACGTTCTCCACGACGTACATGACGGGGATGAGGCAGACGTATGTGGGATCGCCCATCTTCAGGTAGATGTTGTGCGTGTTCTCGCGAGTCGGGGCGGCCATGTCCCAGTTCTCTTGTGCCTTCGGGTGCCGGCACAGGTGGGCGGAGAGCGGGTGTATTCCCTGGCCGACGACGTGGAACGCGCTCGCGGGGTTCCGCTCGACCTTGTAGGAGGGCCGGCAGCGAAGGACGATCTCGACCAGCTTGGGTGGGTCCTGGAGAGCTTCGATGCCGCCCATGTGAAGGACGTGTGCGCTCGTGAGGCGTTCGAATGCCCAGGTGTGTGCGTCGATGAAGTCGAGCAGGGCTTGCGAGAAGGCCTCGCCGGACTGGAAGCCTAAGCGTCGGACCTTGGCGTCCATGGAGTGCATCACTTCCTTGTCACCGTCCATAACACGACAAATCAGCCTGCATGAACGAAAGGTGTCAGTCGCAGCTACAAGCCCAAGGCGATGCCACCCATGCCGATAGAGACTGTGCTTCCTCCCGCCGAGGAGCGTCCCCGAAAAGATTTTATATCCCTCAGAGTAACCAGTCAGGAACTCACTTGTGCTTACTCCATGCCGCTCTTTGACATTCCCTTCCGCAGTATACGACGCTAGCGCATGCGCTGCATTTCCTGAGCTTCCGCCCCTTCGCCTCCGGTTGCCCACAGCGATCGCAGTAGCGCAGCTCGGCTGGGACATATTGCGGCTTGACGTAGTCGTCGGTGTCTTGCATGACTGCTTCCCAGCAGGTCGACTAGGAGGGCGAGGGGTTGTGGGGGTTAGAGGTTAAGTTGCGTCGGGATCAATGTGGCCATGACACTTGACTCGGAGGCTGGCGGTGGGTGAGAGTTGTGGGCAGGGCAAGGTCGGTCCGGCAGAGCGCGCGCCGCACAATTGCTCGTACGGCGCCGCAAGGCTCAAGCCGTCTTCCCAGCCTCCTCCTCTGCTCGTCTTTTGTTCTCGTCAAGCGACTCACGGGCCTATCACTGCGGACATGGATGGCGCACCAACGGATGATTCAGAACCCATAGACGTGAACGCGGTGCCTCTGGAAGCGATCCTGGGTAACTTCCCGGAAGTATTCTCTGCCTCGTCGCTCTCGGCACTTCGTCGCTGCTACCACTGCGGGCGGTCGTCGCAGACTGAAGGGGAGAACTTTCGGTTGAGGAGATGCGGCGGATGTATGACTTCCAGATACTGCAGTAGGGACTGCCAGAAGGCAGACTGGAACAAGCACAAGTGAGTATTCCCTTCAATCGTGTCTCTCCCGGCATCCTTGCCCACCGAGTTCGGATAAAACTTATAGAATTCACTGCCGTACAACGGTGGAATTTGCGGCCGAGCCAGAGACCGCGACGGCGATCAATGAAGAGCTGCAGTCACTCGGTTTCTCGTCTTTCCATGGCTTCGCGGAGGCGTTCACGGAGTTTCTGGACGCACACGACTGGGCATTACAAGCTTGCGCCAAGGCGTTCGTCTTGCTAGAAGGCGGCATAGAGTGGTCTCAGAACCCGCAGAAGATGTTGTGGATCACCCTGGCTCCCGCATCGTCTCCCGGCGTACCTGCCAGACGCAACACGTCGCGGATTCTCAAGTTCAAATATCACGAGTTCATCAACCTCGAGGAGAAATTCGCCGAGATTCCGGAAACCGGGCTCAAGTGGGCGGAATACGAGTCGGAACGTCAGGCCGCACATCGACGTTATAGCATCCATCCCGCGTATGTTGGCCTCCTTCCCGTCATGTACGAGGTCCAAGGTGTCAGTATGACCCAGTCCCTATACTATCCACTCTATCGCGCGACGCGCAACACCACATGTGCACAAATCAGCAAGCGTCTGACGTTGGGCGATATCCTCACTCTCTGTATCGGCAGCATCAACGAGGGCTTCCCCCTGCGTCCTATCGACGATGCTTCGCCACTCCTCGCCTTCCCTGGCCAGTATGTACGTGATCAAGGAACTCGGACGTGGCGACCCTTCTTCTCCGACTGGAATCGCTACCGTCGCGGAGCGTTCAAAGCACTCGACGAAACGTTGTCTCGGATGGAGGTCGGCGTCACGGTCCCCGAGCTCATTCTCTTCTTCCGAATGCTGTGAAGCCCGGCCCGCGCTCTAGTAGCTCTGCTCCAGCTTCTGGTCCTCATGTGCGAGGTGAGATTGCCCCATAACCCGTACGGGTATTCATACTGACAGTCCCAGTGGGAACGAGCCCTGCAAACACACACAGCCCGATCCCTGCGGCTACATACTCGTCGTACCATCTAAACAAGACTAAGGTCGTTGATGCGCCAGCAGCGGGCACACGCAAACATCCCTACTGAGCGCTCTGTGGGCCTTCTCCCCGATCGCTACGATTTGCGGATGAAGAGAGGCACGATGCTCGTACGCAGTTACTGAACCTACACTTACACAATACGCTATCAAGCATTTCAAGTCGCGATGAGACTGCGTGTTCTGTCAGGCATTGTGCTCGAATGGAGCACATCTAACGAGTCGTCGTGGTTGGTACTTGGTCACACTCCGACTCAGCTGGTTAACGGTCAATGTCTGTGCTGATCTTGCAGCTATATGCATCGGATGTGTAGACAGCATATGATTCATTCAGTACGTGTTCTCCCTGGACTACGAACGTCGATCTGTACTGAGTGGTGATCTCTTAGTTCTAGACATCCCAGCTACTTGTTAAGGCGCACCAGGCGTCGTGTTTGATGCATTGATATTCAACGGTAAGAAATAGTTGCGCCCTTCCGCACCTGGCTGACTTTGCACATAGGGCAAGCCTAGTGTTGCGTTCAAGCACACCAAAGACGTATACTAGTACTCCGGTTACAGCATCGGAAGGTCGGGTGGCCACGGACAGGTTCTCCATCTGATGGCCCCGTGAACGATCCGCGTCTTTCAGGAGCGTCCGAATTCACACTGTCGACCATATCCTCCATCTTGCTCTATTGCTTATATCGCGAGAAGTATGAAGCCTTGAGGCTTGAGGTCCTGTCCGGCTTGCCTAACAGTGACGATTCGAGAATATAAGCACCCATCCAGTTTCCAGACCGCCTCGCGTAACTGGTCGAGCAGCATCGCACGGTACGCGACTCAGCCACAGAAGCACTGCTCAGCTGCCCTCAGAGCTGTCGGAGTGACCAAAATTCCCACCGTCCAGGAGAAGGCAAGCTCTCTTCTCTTTGCCTCGTCAGTGGAGAAACCCCCGGCCGGGACGACGTCTCCCAGAGTTTGCACGCATAACTTGCCCTTCGACGAGGACGAGGACGCCTCACGAGTCACAGTTACTCTCACCCATCTCGCACACCATGCCACCGGACGAATCAGTTTCATTCGCGCATCTACCGATCATCGGTCAAACCCCGCGTTGTGACCACTGCAGACGTGCAGCAACCACGGAGACTCCGTTGAAGCTTTGTGGCGGGTGTTCGACGATGTACTACTGCAGTAAGGACTGCCAGAAAGCTGCGTGGCGTTCACACAGGTGGGTCTTTGTCGGCCCTTTCCTACAAAAACCTACGCTAACATGCGTGCTCGATATATGCGGCCATGCACTGCAGGGATATCTGTCGCCGACCTGAACTTGACGCGCACCATGAGATGAAGAACCCCTCACCTATTAACGTTGCCAAGATCTTCGCGGACTGGGTCGACATACATGCCGAGTCAGTCAAAGGTCTGCTGGACTGCACTGTGTACCTCGCCGGCGGTGTAGCACATGCGCTCTCAGCGCCGCGGGGCGTCGTGTGTCTCATCAGTATGCGCCAGAACTGGGACGGCAATCCCGCCGCTCCTTTTCATCTTCTCTCCGTCGACCTTCTGCACAAAGACAAATCAGAGGTCCTAAAAGCCCCGTGGGACGGTCTGATGAACAGCTGCCGTGAATATGTGAAGACAATTATAAAGGAGGATCGGAACCCGGCACTCGCTGGCGTCATCCCTGTCGTGTTCCGCATGCCAGACGAGGACTTCGTCTTCCGACACCCCTTCCCCGTCTACCGCACACGTTTGGTTGACGACAGCACGCTCGACGCGCGTACTCGTCTTGCACTCACCGGTGTCGCTACCCACTGCCAGAACTGCCTCAACAGAGGTCTCGCGTATGAGAAGAAGCCCGCCGGCCAGGGGACGAGCATCAGGCTGCCCGGATGGTACCGGCAGAAGGGAAAGAAGTGGAAATGGGAACCGCCTTCCCTTTATGACCAGGAGTTTGTGGAGATGTGGATGCAGGCGAGTGCGGTCGGCGGGATGACCATCTACGAGGCTTGGCAAGTGTACGAGGGGATACCGATGTGGTGATATCAGCTGGTGAGCAATGCACTCTACTCGATGTCGTCGAGGACAGGACGCCGGAATTGACCCACCGCGCTCCTTCATAGATCTCCATATTCCACGACATCGACTTAATTCCGATCCAGCGGGACAATATCTGGTTTGTACGTTGTTCGATCAGCGCCGGAATGTGCATGCCTACTCACGACTCGCGTAGGCTGCGTCGAGCGTCACCTTCCAAGACGCTGTGAAGGTCGACTGCGTGCTTCCGCCCGCGGAGAGCCTCTCGCGACCTCGTCCTGAACAAGTAGTGTCGTCCTCCGCCGGCGTTCGCGGGAGTTCCTCATGAGATCTGCCGCAGACTGTCATCACGGAGTCATGGTCCGATACGTGTTATCACTTGCTCAGGATGCGAATTCTTGATGATGCGACTCAGAATGAGGCCGTTTGCATGGCGAGAGCCGCCCATACAACAGGCGGCTCAGCGGTCGAGAGCAGCTCCTCCGACAAGGCAGACGGAAGTACCGTAGGACCGTCCTTTACAGAGTCATGCTGATTCTTATCCGGGTCAAACGTGCGCGCACGATCGCAAACGTTCCTCCTCACCTCTTGACCGCATCGTGCAAGCACCGGTCATTCACGGACCCGGATTCTTCCTCGACAGCCGTCGCTCGTAGTTGGTCGTGGAACTGCTCACTGACAGGAATTCGTCTCTTCTCCGGCACTCGGCGTCCGCCTTCGGTGGCCTTTCTGAGAGACGTTGCAAAGGGCTCCGCCTCGGGGACCAAAGCTGTTCCTGAGTCCATCCGATGCATGCTATACTCACCTCCTTCCTGCCCGCATCCGCTTGCAAGAAGGCTTTGGCCCGCGGAGATTCGCTTTTTATGAGCGGCATTATTTATGGAAACTAGGGAAGGAGTTCGCCATGGTAGAGCAGGCCAGGTCCCGCCGCTGCCATCCTGGAAGTTGACCACCTAAGTAATCCTGCTTCTAGTACGGTCACGTAACCGCGACGGGCTAGGGCTGCGCGAGGAGAATCGCGTCCTCTCCTTCTCTTCGTATGTAGCTCCTCCAATTAGGAATCGCGGAGGTCAGTCATCTCTGGTTGTTACTTTTGGGATTACGTGCAATGGCATCCCTGCGATATTGTAGCTCGAATCCCATGTTCTCGAACTTCTTGTTATGACACCTCACACAACTCGCATCGAGTCGTGATCCACAGTGACCGGTAACTTGGCCGGCTAGGGAACATTGAGACAGATCCTGCTCTTAGAGATGAAGCTTTTACTGGAGTATCGCGCCGTGCAAAAATGGACATGTCACAACGACCGACATAATCATGGAGTCCGCGGAGCCTCCTCGTATAAAGACCCGCAATGCCCCTGCGATGGTCCCCATTCGACTTCGCTCGAACCCAGCCCGTCCGACATCACTCAGGCTTTCAACCCTCCACCCAACCATGAAGTTCCTCGGAAAGCTGTTCACCGTCCTCGGTGTCGCCATGCTCGGTGTCGGGGCTCTCGCCCAGACGGAGAACACCGTGGTGAACGCCATCCGCTCCGTCACCGAGCAATCCGCCAGCCTTCAAGTCGTCGTCTCTGAGATCAAGCGCTCCAACATCCCGACTCGGGGTCCGGTGGGTGTTTTGATTTGTCCGTCATCACACTTGCTCACTATCCTATCGGCTGCTAGGAAATTGCCAGCGGCCTGCGTGACATCGCAAGGTCGGTCGGGAGCTTCGCCGGTATCATCCGCGGGGTGAGCATCCTTTCTCGCCCTGGCTCGAGCGAACGGCTGATCTTGTATTGCCTCACCTGCAACGTCAAGGACACCGCGACTTTCTCAGACAGCGCCGCCAAGGAGATTGTCGACGTCCTAACGGGCTTCGTTGTGGTCCACCAGTAAGTCCATAAGACGACCGTTTGTTCTGGCATTCCAAGACACCTACGTCATTGTATACTGTAATTCGGTTAGGTTGCTTCTCGAGACCATTATCGGCAAGCAGGTGAGTGAATGTGTTATCGGGCGAGGGCGTACCTCTTACCTGCGTGTCTGCAGTCCCTGGCGTCTCAGTTTTTCCTCACCGCACCGATCGCGTCGGCTCTCAGTGGCGTGGAGAAAGGTGTAGACGTAAGTTGCTTCGCTGTCTTTGGAGACGGGATGAGGAGACTGACATGTCCTCTCATAGACCCTGGCCTTCTTCCTCATCGACTTGATCCCGACGCAGCGGGACAATGCCGTTCTCCAGTTTGTAAGTCATCTAGTCTGCGTTGAGTTGAATGTTCGTAGATGCTGACACCGTCTTAGGATGCATTGAGCGTCACCTTCCGGGACGCCAAAGAAGCCTACTCGTCCTAAGCAACAGAATTGTCGGCTGCCGGCGTTCGCAGGGGTCCCCCGTGAATTCTGTCGAAAGCTGTCATCTCGAAGTCACCATTTAATGTGTTCCCCACTTATCTTGTTGTGCTCAGATGCGTATATAGAGTCGAAGGTCCCCTACTTGTGAAGTTGTTGCTCGGAGCGCGCAAGACCGCATATATCAATCCTGTTGACCTGCCTTGACGGCGTCTTGCAGGTGCCGGACACGAACGTATCCCGATTGTTCTTCGACACGTTGTCGCCCATAGTTGGCTGCAAGTCTGCTTTCTGCGGACAGCGTCTCTTCTCTCGAGGCCCGGTGCCCACCTTCGGTGGTCTGTGTGCAGAATAGAGCACGAAGTACACCGTCTCAGCGGTCGACCAGCCTCGGGGCCAGCGGTGCTCCGGAGTCTGTCCTGTCGTACATGCTACTGATCAAGAATATCACCACTTCTGCCGTATGGAGTCTATTCAGAACTCACCGCACGCGCATATAAGACCCCTTGATGCAGTCAATCTACTGCCACGCTCACGTCCAGACTCCAAAGTCCTCCGCTACGTCAATGAAGCCCTTTCACGCCGCACTTACCCTCCTCGGGACCGTGCTGTTAGGCTCCGCCGTCGTTTTCGCACAGCATGGGCTCGGAGACTCGATCCTGACCGCGCTCCGGCTAGTCACGGACATGTCCTACGCCACACAAGGGTTCACGTCCAGGCTCAGCGCTTCCAACATGCCGACCTACGGCCTGGTACGTGACGAGCTTCAGCTGCCGGCTCTGTTTGCATGCCAGTCGCGACTATGCACTCACCAACTGGCACAGGAAGTCGTCCAGGCCATCAACGACATCCGTGACACGTTTGTAATGGAGGTCCCCATCCTGACCAACGTGAGTGCGAGCGTAACTTGTCTGTTCTGACGCAGGCTCATCGAACGTCGAACAGCCAGAGATATGGAAGCCCTTTGGGGATGAAGAGGCGGAGATGATCTTGGATCACTTCATAGCCTTTGCGGACGTTCATCGGTACGTTCCGGTTGACCCGGGCGTTCTTCACTGCCGCGATGATAACGCTGAATACCCCATTGCAAATCTAGGTTCCTCTTGCAGACACTCTCTGACAAATATGTAAGCGGACGTGCTACCAGTTATCATAGCAGGAAGGAACTGACCCTTACAACAGTCCCTGGCTGCGAGCGTGAACTTCACCAAGCCGATCGTAAACGCCTTGGTCGGGGAACAGGATGCCGTTGACGTACGTTCACCTTCGACACATACAGTATCAATAAACCGTGGCGAGCTGAATGCGTCGCTATTCTGTTCCTTGAAGGCCTTTGCCTACCGCCTGATAGCCCTCATCCCGACTCGGGAGGAGACAGGTTGGCAAACAATTGTATGTACTTACGTTCAAGCGTCGCATCCACGTAGGTTGACATGACCTTCAGAACTCGCTGAACGATGTCTTCGACGATGTCGAGGCCAAATACCGATACTGAAACGTTGAGAAACGAACAGCTCCAAGCCATCCCCGCCCTAGCGTAGTGGGCGTGTACTTACTTATGTAGCTTCATGCGGCGACAAGAATTCGGCCCGGTTCCTTCCGACAAGGCAGGAGCGTAATTATAATGCTTGTAACGAGGAGCGCTTTCGAGGAGTTTCGAGTGCGGTGGTTCGGAGGCAGATGTTCCCTGGACAGTCCCGCTTTGTCCGCGAGTACGAGCCTAGCGTCGGGGCGAAACTCGAGTAGCAATGAAACCTACGACGGAGTATGTGCATCAAGACAGGTTGCATGGGAGAGAGTCGCGCTCCGACCTTGAGGCGCAGAGCGTCTTCGAGTTGGCGTTGTATGGCGGACATAGACCCATCTCGGTCATATCCCGCCGGGGAACAGCACTGCGCGGTGAAGGTAGAACCATACAGTGGACATGACACGTAGGGATGTCGTTGGTGACGTGAGCAATGCAGCGCCTCGGACATCACTGCCGTAGAGCTTGTCGAATGAATGCGGATCCTTAGCGAGTGTAGGCGGGCGTACAATGTCATCCGAGTCGGGCCGACATGACTGGCAGACGCAGCTCGAATCTGTGTGTACTTTTGCATGTATGCGGATCATGCTGCTCGACTGCTTGTTATCCATTGTGGTAGAACTGCAGTGAAGACTGTGAAGCCATCCTTGTAGAACGACAGGTACGAGGGCGGACACCCGCACGGTACGTTATGGAACCTGGCCAGCCCAAACAAAGCGGTCCAGGCAACGTTGGCCACGAGGAGAAGCACGCGAAGAGACACTCACGGAGGTCCCACCCGGGATAGGCAGCCCTCTCCAAGTAAGTACCTCAACGATCACGCGTGCAACCGTCGGTCGGATGGGAAGGTTATCTGCGTAAGAGAAGGTTTGTCAATCCTTCTGCTCGTGTGCTCGTTCACCTTCTGCCGTCCTGCCTATCGCAGGTATCTCTCACCTTGGCCGTGTGCTGCTGGAGCGTATGCTGCCCCATATGGCCGCAGCGGCGTCGAGAACATTCCCGAAGTCGTCGCTGCTGCCCTTCTGCTAACGACAGCCGGCGGCGTGTGTAAAGACGGGGCTCAATGTCCGTGATGCGGACGCCCTCGGAAGAATGGGATTGGCACGCATGCACCTGTGAGACGGGCTTCGCAGATGGTTCGCCGTCATGAGGCCCGTTCTGGGCAGTACTGCATCCGTCCTGTGACCACCGCATGCTTCCTCAAGGCTCACGCCCGTTCTTGGGCCCGACGCCGCATCACAGCAATGACTTCACGAAGTGTGACGAACTGCTGGCGGGCGATGTTCAGCCGGCGACGTAGCGTATAAGAGGCTCGCTGAGCAGACTCGGAACGTCAGCAGCGTATTCAACAGCCTCGCTCTCCAGCCCCGCCCACCTTCCACGTCCACTTCACGAGCTCCACGATCCACCATGCAGTTCAAGGCCATTGCCGTCGCGGCCGTCGCGCTCTTCGCATCCTCCGCGCTCGGCGTGACCGTCTCATACGACCCGGCGTACGACAGCTCATCCACGAGCCTCACCAACGTCGCATGCTCTGACGGCGAGAACGGCCTGATCACCAAAGGCTTCTCGACGTTCGGGTCGCTCCCTCACTTCCCGAACATCGGTGGTGCTGCAGCCATCGCTGGCTGGAACTCCGACTCGTGCGGGACGTGCTGGCAGTTGACGTACAAGGGCAAGAGCATCAACGTGCTCGCCATCGACCACGCCGATTCCGGCTTCAACATCGCGTTGACGGCGATGAACACGCTCACGAACGGTCAAGCCGAGGCCCTCGGAAGGGTCGATGTCACGGCCACGCAAGTGTCGGCCTCGTCGTGCGGCCTGTGAGGTAAGTTTTCGTGACACAGTGCGCCTCACTCTTCGGTGGATACTGACCGTGCGCTGAACAGGCGGGTGCGACAACAAAACGGAGTTTCTGTTTTCGGTGTTTTCTGGGACGATGTATTACGCGCACGGACTGTTGAACGGACTCACATACGGACATTGTGTACATTGCACGGACTCGGGTTGAATGTTGTCACAGTCGTTTGGCGGACCTTCCAAGGTGTTGGCGAACCCTACGCTTGCAGATTACAGACTGTCGGACGGTCATCGGCGTGACATGGATGAATATTTGAGAACAACAAGAGCAAGTGCCAGGGTCATACAGTTGTCTTCGAGAAGAAGCGTGAGGATGTCGAGGGCAAGTCGACATCTGTCCGTGTAGCTGAGGATTTCAACACCGCGTGCGTGTGCTGGAGACGCGTACATAGTGCTCTGTACGGGGAAATGTCAGCGCAATCTTCGTGAGGGGATAGGGCAGGAGACGCCCCGTGGTAGTCGACACCCGTCCGTTCTCGACTCGCAGACGCGACGCAGCACGACCCCCGGTGAGAATCGCTCCGTGACGGCTGGTAGTAGGCCGCAAATCGTGTCCTGAGTGGCCTTCACACGCCAGACACAGCTGCGCAGCGGTACGGAGCGTGGCGGTGGCGGAATGGAGGCGACGAGCTGGGTCTCCGGGGAAACCGGCCGCGCACGGACTTTTGAGTCTTCGCCGTACGTGAACACAGTTTCGCGGTGGTACAAGGCTGCATGTCGAGCATGATTGTAGGGGGCGATGAGGCGTGCTGGGGGCACGAGAGCGAGAGGTCCGACTTCGAGCTCGCGGCGAGAAGGAGCATCGAGCAGTGCAACTCGCGACTCGAGCTGAGCGCGAGAGCTGGGTGCATCGCACAGTCACGTGGCTCGCTCTACGTGTCGCGGTGCGCAGCCTGAGCGCGTACTACTTGGCACTCTTCCTCCTTCCCCACCTTCCTCCTTTCCGCGGTTTCTGGGTTGAGGAATCGCAGTGAGTACCTTGAAGTATACGCTGCAGATGTGAGGGCTGAAATGACTGGGAAAGACACCGTCCGCCATGCGCTTTCTCCGGAGACTGCTGCTGCCGGTCCTAGCACTGGCCAGCCTCGCGTTGGCACGGTCAAGCACCGGCGATTCAGTGCTCGTGCTGCTCGACCCCTCCTTGAAGAAAGAGAACTTCTCGATCTTCTTCGGCGACCTTGAAAGTATGCGCTATCACAGCCCATAATGACTGGCGCACTCACAATATCTCGTAGAGAAAGGTTACCAACTAACCTTCAGGTCGCCCAAAGACGCGACCCCGGAGGTCATCAAGGATGGTGTCGCGCAGTTTGCGCACGTTGTTGTATTCGCACCGAACACGAAGAGTACGTCCATCTGCCACATTCCTCGCATTCTCCCTTCCAATACCCCGCATAGGCTTCGCGGCGGACATCACGCCCCAATCTCTCGTCTCGCTGCTGTCCAAAAACACCAACCTCCTCCTTGCTTTGTCCCCAAAACAGACCCCCCTGTCGTCGCTTGCGTCCGAGTTCTCCCTCATCCTCCCGCCCCCGGGGACGCCCCTCATCTCCCACTTCCCCAAGCGCGACACTCCCGCTACCGTCATCCCTGTTGACGTATCTCCTGCGCACGACATCATTACTCCCAACCTGCCGCCAGTATGGTTCTCTGGCGTGCCGCAGGCGCTCGGGAACAACCCCATGCTCGTCCCTCTCCTGAAGGCTCCCGCGCAAGCCTTCGCATCCGATGCGGACAGCGACAAGGGTGCGGATGCGCTGGTTGAGGCCGCTGAGAAGAGCGGCGAGGGCTTGTGGGCAGGAAGCTCGCTGAGCCTTGTCACTGGCTTCCAGACGCTCTCGAACGCGCGCGCGACATGGTTGGGCGGCGTGGACATGTTCAGTGACGAGTTCGTCAACAAGGAAGTCTCGAAGTGAGTCGTCTATTCATGCTGCCAATCCGCACGGTCAAGCTGATCTCTGTGTTGTGTTGTAGAGGTGTTAAGTCAGGCAACAGGCAGTTCGCCAGCGACGTCACTGCCTGGACGTTCCAGGAGTCCCATGTGCTCCGCATCGACTCGGTTGAGCACCACCGCGTCAACGAGACGCTGCCTCGCGAGACCTATACCATCAACGATCGTGTTACGTATACCACGTACATCTCGAAGTACAACCCTGACTTGGATCTCTGGGAGCCGTACTCCGGCATCAAGGACCTCCAGCTCGAGTTCACGATGCTCGACCCACACATCCGCACCTCGCTGCCCCCCGTCGCCGGTGAGCCGGGCAAGTACTCGGTCACGTTCCGCGTTCCAGACAGGCACGGCGTCTTCAAGTTCGTCATCGACTACAAGCGCAAAGGGTGCGTACCGGTTCCCAATATGCTCACCGAGGCTAATACTGTTACTCCCACAGGTGGACGTACCTCACGAGCAGTACTGTTGTTCCCGTCGTTCCGCCACGACACGACGAGTACCCGCGCTTCCTCAGTGCAGCGTGGCCGTACTACGCTGGCGCGTTCAGCACGAGTGCTGCATTCGTGCTCTTCGTCGCGCTGTGGCTCGCAGGCGACGACCGCGAGCCCAAGAAGAGCAAGGGCGCGAAGTCGGAGTGAGCCCCACGATGTGTGTACATCCCGTTTGCTATATATTGTTGGACTTCTCCTTGGCTGCGTGACTTGGTCTCTGTGCTGCCTTCCATTGCTGGACACCTGGTGCATGAGTATCGGAGGGGGCTGGTGGGCGCTACATACGGCCACGTCCGCCGGATGCACCGCGCAGCCATATCAACTTCGAATGATCCTCGCAGGCATTTGCGCGGAGAATGTGGATCGGCCAATCTACGCCCACCCATGTGACGCTAAGCCTACACTACGGTAAACACTGTAATCGCCATTGTCGCTCATCGCTATGCCAGCACTTCAAGTATTAAACGATTTCACGCGAACCAATGGTCCAAGTCCCGTTCGACATCGGAGCGCTTGACAGGGACATAGTGTAGGTACAGTCTGACCTCGCGACACAGAGGTGTACTTGCTTTCTGACACTGATCAAAGTCAGAAGTCTACGCAGGTACGCATCATGCGTCGACCGGAAACCGTACCGTTGACTGTGACAGCATCCTTATCGCCGAAGTTATCGTGCTATGTATGTCGCCAACTGTGTCCGAATTCGTGGGGCAGCGCTGGTGGGTTTCCATCACAAATAGTCCCACCGGCATAACGTCATATAGCAGAGGCGTGGCCTTTGCGCTCGACTTCCAACAGAGCCGCCATTGACAACTCGTTGCGTTCGAGCGCACAATGTCCACTGGGTACACAGTCGCCGTCTTGGGAGGGACAGGTCGTCTGGGTACGTAAACCTGCAGTTGGCAAGAGGGACACTGACGATGATCAGCGCATAGGGAAACAGATCGTGGACATCCTCCTGTCCGAGTATCGAACGCAATTCCCAATTGTGCGCGTCCTCACTCGGAACCTGACGTTGGACACCGCCCAAAGTCTCCAAGCGAAGGGCGCTGAGGTCCATCAGCTGGACGAGGCCAACGTGAACGGCACTCTAACTGCAGCGCTCGGCGGCGTCGACGTTGTCGTAAACGCCCTTCCGAGCGCAACGACGCCTCTTGGCGTCAAGAAACAAGTCCAGACCGCTGCGCTCACCAGCGGTGCGAGGGTGTACTTCCTCAGCGAGTTTGGTGTGTACGTATGGACCCTTTCCCTGTATCCCGCACTGCGTGAATTGACATCAAGTGTGATGTACCCAGGGATCACCGCCAAAACGACTTCCCAGGGTATGATCATCACGAGTGGGCGGTCAAACGCGAACTTGCGGAGGATGCCCGCGCCAGCGCAGGGGGGAAGGTGAAGATCATTGCAGTGTACACTGGCCTATTTCTGGAGGGCGCGTTCATGGTGAGTTGCGATACATTGCTGTCTCTCCAGACTAGTCTCGTCGCTCAGCTAACGGTATCACAACGCGCGATGCGCCGGTCTTGCGCGCTTCCTTGGGCTGGTCCGCTCCCTGCTTGTAGCCATTTGGTAAGTGATGTTCACGCCGGCGTTGCGTAGACATCGGGGCCTGTAATGCTGACCACCGTGTTTCCGGTGTCTCTTTCGATGTTCCAAACACGACTACACGCACCACTCGCACGTCAATGTGCGCCGCGTTTCACAGCTGGGTATGACTTGGAAAACAATGCGTTCAGCTGCATCGGGCCGTCCGCCCAAAGAGTCGCGTTCACGTCGACTGCCGACATCGGGCGCGCCGTGGCGGAGCTTGCGTGCCTTGCTCTGAATCCTGAGACGGCGCCACAGGTCGGCGGAGACGTGTGTATTGCCGGCACGGTTGCGAGCTATGACGACGTGCGCGATATGGTGGCTAAGATCAAAGGCGAGAGGGGGGTCATCTCAACCGGAGATCTCTGGATCAAAAAGAGGGAGCTGCAGGAACTCGGAGGGCAGGCGAGTGTTTTGGACTACATCCGGTGCGTGTTGCTGCAGAATGCTGTGCGCAAGTCTGACCAAGGCCGCATATTTTGGGGCATACGATTACAGGATTCTAATGGGGGAGGGAAAGCTCGACTTCAGCGGAGACAATGCCAATGAGCTCGTGAACCCAGGAGAGACCAAGTGGCGATGTAAGTCGGCGTATGATCAACTTCAAGTGCAGCTGCTGTAGGTTGTTCACTGATGCACTGGCTGTCCTTGAGTACTGGCACTTATTCCTGTGCAGCGGTTGACGGTGCCGTAGCAAAGCAAAACGGTGATTCACAGACCCGGGGGTGGCGGTGTGCCCGGACTACGGAACAGGAGGACATCATTGATTTGACTGATATCATCTCGTGGTCAACAGAGTACAACAACTGCCATACTCATGACATGACGCGTCTGAACCGAACCTATGTCCTTGGGCACGGTCGCCTCATTGCACAGTTCACGGCCGAAGGGTCTGCCGGTGCGTTCTCGCATCGCCCAGATGGTCTCGTCTTCAGCTTGGGAGACGTCGCTGCAAGGGGTACTCTTCGTCTCTTCACTTCTTCGCAGGTCTCCAGACTGTGAGGTGTAGTCCTGGAGGCCTTGTACGCATGATAACACCCCATAGACCATCATTTGATCTGCAGAGGTGGAGACCACACACTGCGATTATATCTTCCGGTCAACTCTTCAAGTGAACGGACTCAACGGAGACTGATTTGGTGCCACATGGAAGATGGCCCGTGACGAGGAGCGTGCTTCGATCGTTGCTACATAGGACACTTCCACTCGACCGCAATAGTTGAGAATACAGCGATTCGTCCAAGTTCGTCCATGGTTTGGATGCACAGAACCAACGCAAACACGATGTGCATTGGTCTCATACCCAGACTATGTACGGGATGAGGTCGAAACCCCACCACCGCAGTTTCGACCTCATCCCGTACATAGTCTGGTACGAGACCAATGTGCATGAGACTAAGTAGTCAGTGTCACTGCATGAGAGGAGGTATAACCGGACCATCCACGTGGGTTCTGAGCGCCGCTCAAACCCCGCGGAGGATGCCGGAACCCGGTCTTCCGCGCGACGGCGACACGCTCACGCTCAGCGTCGACCTCATCCCCGTCGGTCCTCCCGCACTTTCGCCCCGTTCACTCTTACCGCTGCACTCGCCATGGCCGTCCAGGACGAACTCGAGTACCTCAAGTCGCTCGTCACGCAGCTCAACGAGAAGATCAGCACGCTCGAAGCCAAGGCAAAGGAAGCGGTCACCGGTCCCAAGACGCCAGCGCAGCAGCTTAGGACGATTTTGGTCGGTCCCCCTGGTGCAGGTGAGTCCTGACGCGTGTTTCGTGCAACATGGAGGGAGGTGCGGATCTGACGGTGACACGGTTCCACAGGCAAGGGTACGCAAGCTCCGCGCATCCGGGATGAGTTCTGCGTCTGCCATATCGCGACCGGTGACTTGCTCCGCGACCAGGTTTCCCGCAAGACGAAACTCGGAGTCGAGGCGAAGAAGGTTATGGATGCTGGCGGTCTTGTTGGCGACAACATTGTCGTCGGCATGATCAAGGACCAGCTTGAGAATAACAAGGACTGCAAGAACGGGTGCGTAGCTTCTGCTCCCGGACCGTACCGTCTCACGCGCGGAAGTGGACCGTTGGCGGCTTCGACTGCGCGCGCTCCGCGTGAGGGCGCGTCACAAGTTTGCTGGCAGCGAAGACGGACGAGTCACTCATGTGCGTCGGATTCAATGGAGAGCTGACCACTCACCTCGGCCAGGTTTGTATTGGACGGCTTCCCTCGCACGGTTCCTCAAGCGACCATGCTGGATGATATGCTCAAGGCGCGCAAGGAGAAGCTCGACTGCGTAGTGCAACTTGTCATCGACGACCAATTGCTGATCTCGCGAATCACTGGTCGTCTCATCCATCCCGCCAGTGGACGAACCTACCACAAGGAATTCAAGTGAGTGACCTTCTGAACCCTGATATCTCCGCGGATAAGCCATCATCTGACATGAAATCTCACAGCCCTCCGAAAAAGCCCATGACGGACGATGTCACCGGCGAGCCCCTCATTCAGCGCTCAGACGACAATGTCGAGGCGCTCCGCAAGCGTCTGAAGGTCTTCCACTCTCAGACTGGCCCGGTCGTGGACTACTACAAGCAGAAGGGAATTTGGAAGCCCATCGATGCCGCGCAGTCCCCCAACCTTGTATGGGAGAACCTCCGCAACGTGCTGTCCTCTTCCATTAGCCAGAAGTCATCATGAATGCATGAACTTTGCTCGGCCCGAACGGACCTCTCACTCTGTTACCGTACTCTCCGTGTAGTACATTTAGATTGTCCGAACACGCTTGCTGTCGTTGCCCCGTCTCCGCCATTGCTGTCGATGATGCCCGACCAGGGCCTGTCGTGGATATTTAGAAGCCTGGATGTCTTCGCGGTAGAACCCTGGACGTCCCGGTTGCTATCCAGGTGCGCAAACTTTGTCCACACCTTCTTGCAGTCTGTGCTTCCGATTAAAACACATGTGCAGGTAAGAATACGCACGCGGGGCCTAGGTTTCCTATAGCCTCGCAAATCTCGTGGACTCCCGGGCGGAACCCGGCTCCGCGTCTCTGGCTAAGTTTGCATCACAGGTGTTCACTCTGCACAGACGGCGGTCGTTAGAGCTTCACGATGTTGCGACAACGAGGTCACATCTCCGTTCACCAAGTGCGTACATACTGGGCACAAAGGGGTACAGCACTCGGTTCTGACAGTGATACTGTTCCAGGAGCTATAATCTTGACACCCGACGGCTACTTCGTGCAGTACCCGGATCCAGGCATCAAGCTCAACCTCCTGTGACGCTCGCAGTGGCGGCACCTCGAAAGCTCGTGGCGTTGCCATCGATGGCGTGCACCTTACCGACGGCAGGGTCAAGATGCTCTAGGAACGCCGGCGCTCGCGGACGCGAAGAGGTACTAGTATAGACGCCCTCACTCCCCGGTCGAGGGCGGAGTCGCGGACGACGTTCCGAGGGCTGCATCAAGTATGCATCAGTCCGCGAGCAGTTAGCATTGAACGTCCCAGCGTCTCCAGTAGGGACGCATCAGGCGAGGACGATATGCGGGGCGGACCGAGCGGTGGGTCGTTCAGGCTCGCAAGCACACCCTCCGTGCAAAGTCGGCCTCAAGCTACTCGTCCACATGTCTGTGAGCGTGTTCAGGAATATGAAATGCCTCGCGGATGACTTCGGAAGAGGAGAAGTCTGGGGTAGTGACATGCCGGTACTTCTGTAGGGGTTAGTAAGTGTATCTCGCAGCTATTCTCCAACAGTTCTGCGAACTTACCTGGATCTAGGAGCGGACATCGAGATCTTCGAAAACGGTTTGTCAGCCGTTTGTCAAGATAGTAGGACCCCGTTCCGAACATCTGAACATCGTGAAGCTCCTTACGTTCGTCAGCTGGGTGGATCGGCGTCGTTCGCGTGCTCTCAAACAACGTAAGTAGTCCTTTCATTGGATGCTAACATAGGATGGCCTATAGCAATCCCACAGAACGCCGTCACATACCATTCGTTATGGAAGAGATAACGTACTGGCTGCTAGCTAGCACCTCGGCAGCAATCACCAAAGCCATTTGGCCTATGGTGCATACTCGCGATGGGCTCTCGGATGCTCGAGCTGCATCGGGTGGCGGGGATGTGGACCCAACGTACCGCAGCTAGAGTACCGATCAAATATCGAAATCATGCAAAGTCTGGCCCGCGATCTTGTCGAAGTTGCGTGCGCCGATAGGACCGGATTTTGCGCGTCTTGAAAGTGCCTTGCCATCAAGCGCCGCAGAGACCACTGCCGGCATCAAGGCATCCTGCAAGTCGCGACCAGGCATGCAGACAGTTCGTGCTTAGCGATATCACGGGCACGGGTCAACGTAGTGCCATAGCAAGCGTATTGGAACCTTGCTATTCTCAGAGCATCTCGGTCTCGCCGCAAGAGCAGTCGTCCGGCCTCACGGATTGCTATTCAAGTGATTCCAATGAGACTAGCGTCCACCTATCGGGCGTTGAGCCCGGGAAGAACCAGAGAATGCTTTTCGGTGGCATCCAACCACGTTGAAGCAGGGCAGCCAGCCTGTCGTTCACGGAGAGTCGGCATACTCCTCCGGTACAGAAAAGGGGCTCGATCCTTCACGGTCGGTATTCTGCGTGGAACGCTCGTTTCAATGCGCATGCTAGCCATCACGAAATAGAGGCATAACACTGATAGTGGTCACGATTGGCTAGCCTTTTACGTCCGGGGCGGCAAGTCTGTGGGGGATTCGAAGGCAGGAAGATACCGACAGTTCACCGGGGCGTGTTGTGCCTAACCACTACGCCTTCCGGATATGGAAGTGCAAGCTCTTGATTGCTTCTTGACGAAGGGCGCTGATGCGCATGCGCACGTTGCGAGCAACCATGTTGTCCAGCGCCACCTCGCCAAATCTGCCTCCGACGCACCGTGACAGATGCTTGTGAAACGGTGGATGAACGTTTGCACGCAGAAGGAAGCGCACAAATTGTGCATGAGCCGGGGAAACTGGAGGTGCAATTTTGACGATTGACTTCGTGGAAAAGAGTGCGGGCAAGCAGCCCGGGCTACGGTGTAGCGCGGTATTGACTAGGGCCTGCCCTCAATATAAGAAGACGCAGGTGGGGGCGGTTGGGGTCGAAGAGAACAATGCGAAATTCGCACAGACACGAAAGTCGCCCAGGTTCCCCGTGCGAACACGTTTCAGCACTCGCAAAACGACCTTCCGAGGCTTCGGGGCACATCGAGGGCTATCTGAGCGCCGATCCCATCCGCGCCCGGATCTTTACAAATCCTCCCAACGTTGATGGCACATGCAGTGGGCCCCGGAAAGGAAACAAAGCCAGGCGGTGCAAGCGGTGCTCGGGAGGGAAATTGACGACTGGCCGACATTGCCGTCGTGTAGCAAAGTCAGCAGGGCGATATCGACCGAGCCAGGGCGAGCAGATGGAGACGCCGCCGGAAGCTGCTTACGACGTACGATCGTATCTGAATCATGATCTGTGAGAGCTTGGTCCAGCTGCCCTTGCACTAACTGGGCGCGTTACGGCAAGCAAGAGCGCCTGCGCCTCTCCTAGATTAACGCTCGGTCCTACTTGAACTCCAGTCATCTCTTCCCCATCCCCCGACCTCCCCTCCAGCCCCTCGCCGACACCATGAAGGCCCCGACGTCCCTGCAGCGCGGCATGGCCTGCCTGTGCTGCCGCAAACGCAAGATGGTGCGTCCCCCCTCCTCCCCGATCCCCGTGCGCCGCGCCGATTGACACTCCGTGCATCGCGTCTAGAAATGTGACGGCGCTCGCCCCGTCTGCGGACAATGCAGCAAGGCCAACCGGGCTTCTGACTGTTCCTACTACGAGAAGAAGCGCACCAGCAGGACACAGCTGCTCCAGGCCAAGATCACCAAGCTCGAGGCACGCCTGCGCGAGTTGGAAGCCGAGCAGTCTTCTGTGGAATCCTCGTCCAGCACCGGGTCGCAGTCGCCCCAGCTTGACAGAACCTCATTGTCTGTACATTGTACGTCCCGCACGCTCTTGCCCCGATTCGTCGCCGTGCTCATGACGTCAATCCGCGTTTGTCTCGCCGTCCACAGCGAGCGACATGGCGTTTGGCTTCGACGCGTCTGTCTTCAGCACTCCCGAGCTCGACCACGAGTATTTCCTAGGCAACAACGGCGATTCGTTTCCACAGCTCGATGCAGAACAATTTCTTCCCCATCTTCCCGAGTCATCGAGTTCCGCGGATCTCGCAGCGTGGTCTGGTCTGGATTTCCCACCCGTAGATGACTTCCTCGCTCCATGTCCGTCCAGTTCCAGCACGAGTAGTGTAAACGAACCTTTTAACGGTTCTTCTCTTAACTGGTGGGAAAATGACGTCTTTTGTGAGAATAAGCAGCTGCTGTACGCCTGCCTTTCATACCGGTCTCACAAGGAGTCCACACTGACTCGTGTTGATTAGCCTTGACATATTCTTCGCACATCGACATCAGTGCGCATTCGACGTCCACATCGGCCGCTTCAAGACCTCTCTCCTCTTACCATCTGCACAAAAACCCCATCCATCCCTAGTGGACGCCATTTACCTCCTCGCCTGCTACTTCTCACGGTCGCCGTCACTCACCGAGTTGGAACCTCACTTCCTCAAACGCTCTCTGCGCGGCATCGCCGATGCTCTTCAGCACTCCGACCGCATCGTCCACGTCCTTCAAGCTTCCTGTCTTCTTGCTGTCTATTTCTTCTGGCATGGTCGCACGCTGGAGGGGTACTACCACTCTTCGATCGCCGCCCGATTAGCCGTCGGGCTTGGCCTGCATCAGATCCAATCCAAGGAGTGGTTCCAGTACCAGTTCGCGCGGACCAGCTACTCGAACGAGGCTCCGGCGCCGCTGAAGGCCTCTGTGCCACTCAGCCCGCCCTTGGATGAAGTGGAGTATGCGGAGAGGATAGCGGCGTTCTGGCAGATCTTTGCCGTGGATAGGGCGTGGGCAGTCGCTACGGGTCTCCCGACCGCTCTGCCGGACGACGACCATCCACGGTCTCGGATAGAGACGATCTGGCCGATGCCCATCCCCAGCGATCCAGAGGTGCGTTGCCCTGCTTCTGAAGGTCAAGACCTTGTCTAAGACTGTTTCGATCCCAGCCGACTCTCGACGGCGGCCTCATTGAGCCGCTGGCGAGCGCTCACCTGTCTGGGTCGTCGCCCCTCGCCTCCCTTCGTGTCAAGGCTATCGCCCTCTTCGAGCGAACTGCACGTTTCTCTGCCTGTGAGTAAATGGGTTGCCTGCTCGTGCTGGTTATGCTGAGGTCGTATGCAGCACCGAACAAGGACGACAGCCACTACTCGCTCGAGCTGTCGTTGACGCAGTTCTCTACGAACTTGAGCAACCTCAGTGCTCAGCAGTACTCCCTCCCCTACGTTGTCTCCAATGCCGATCTGGTGGGGATGCAAACTCTGATCTTCGCAGCCACAATCCACCTCCATCGCGACGCGCTCGAGATACAACCGGAATCCTATCAAAAGTGCTTCTGGGCGGCGAATGCGATGACCACACTCATCCGGACCCTGTCGGAGAGCGACTATGATCTTCTGGGACCCATCATCAGTGTGAGTGTCCTGATCTTCCTCCGCCGCCAAGATCGTCGTGGGCGTAGGTGTGGGTCGATAAATGTGCTGACATGTTACGTGCTTAGACGTGCTGGCGGGCGGCCGCTGAAGTCTACTTGCGCATGCTCGCGATGCCGCAGGGACCGTCGATGTCCACCAATCCCGAGCTCATCGAGCAACAAATTGACCTCGTCATCGCTGCGATGCGAAGACTGAGCTGTCTCTTCCCCATAGCTGGTACGTGGCACCTGTGCTGTCTGTGCGCGCTTCATAACTGACACGTTCACTCTCCAGGCATTTACGCTACTAAGGTGCAAGAAGATCGAGCTGCCTCCCGACATACATATGGCGCTTCTGTAATTTAAGATGCCTTCGATTCCGTCTCACAATGCTGCTCATTTCTCAGCGGACCCACGTACGATACCCCCTTCTGTTAATATTGGGCATCGGATCTACCACTGTATATTTAGCTGTGGTCGTCCTCGTGCATACTGCTTGTCGCATCCTCATAGGTTCCCATGCCCATAGACTCATAGGTTACTGGTACTCTCCGCTTCACTGCATTCTGATATCTCTCGGTGCGCTCGGAGTATGCACTCGGTCGAATACCCTTCTCTTTATTGGTTTTATGTTACGCTTCGCATTTGTGTCATAACCGTGTATCGATTAGCTAACCACAGTACCTTACATCCCTAGATCATAACCACTCAAACAGTCTCCTTCACGCGTGTGCTTTTCGAGCCAGTGCTGGGTTACCGTCGTTCCGCAGCGCGAGCGAGGTCCCCCTGCTGGAAACCATCCGTACGTATACAAGCACTGACAGTGACAGATCTGCAGTCCGCGGTCCGCTGCGATGTTGACTTCTGCAGGTGCGACCGCCGGCAACATACAGTCCGTTGAGTCGGGGCGGACCTGGACGAAGGCCCAACTGGCTGCCAGTAGCTGGCGGCACAGATCGTTGCAATGCAGACTCAGATCACGAAGGCCACTCCCGACGGCGCCCAACATGATCGGTCGGCTTCGGTCGGTGCGTGCGTGCTGCGGACTTTGAGTGGCCTTACGACATCCCGCAGGTTCATATTTGTGGGATGATTTTGTCGAGTTGGTGGGTAGCACGCGGTAAGTGGTGTGCTGGCCCTGTGGGAGTATCCTCGGAGAGTCCGACGGAGGCTACTGCCAGAAGCCGCGACGCCGTGTTCCCTCCGAGGGCGCGATGTGTCTGCGTCAATGAGCTCGCGATGTCCGGCTCGTTGTGTCGGCGGAAGTGGATGGTCGGAGGGTCCGATGTCGTGCAGGTGATAGCGCAGTTGGCTTCTCTGGCGATGTTTACCTCAGAAGCAGAAGCCCTGAGGAGCCAACGCATCAGTGATATTGGAAGTGATCAGGGTGCAGGGCGCTGTTCTCAAAACACGAGAGCGATGTACAATACTTGTGGGGGCCGGGCCATCCGTGACCCGTCGTCTGCGACTTTGCTCTGGAGTCTGGAGTATGCAGATACTTCTCCGGATCATGCAGCTCAAGTCCACCTCACGACGTGACGGCGCCTTGCACAACGGAGCACCCGACCGCGCCCACTGCTGCGTTGGTCGGGGGCTGATCCATCCGTTCTGGGGGAGGCTAAGTAAGGGGCACCTGTGAGCGCGCTCGAGTCCATGAGAACCGCCGGCACGTAAATTAACGCACATCTATTACTGTTGACATTGTTCTGCTTGTAGTTGTACCGCCGGGGATCGCTGACTCCTGTAGAGTCGAACGCTCCATACTGGTAATGGCAAAGACTTCCCTCAGCGATGCAGGGGTAGCCGTGCGCTCGTCTCGTCGATACCTTCTGGCTGGCAAGCTGGCACATGGTGTAAGTAAAAGCGGGCCGCAGTTCCACCACCGCTCACAGGCGATCTTGAGCGGTACCAATGCAGGGCCGGGACGCTTGGCCGCCGACTGTATGAACGTCAATGCAAAGCCGTGAACACGGCGCCACTGAGAATAACGCTTGCTCTGCCAGCGGTGTTGGTATCAGTACTAGTGCTAGCTTTTGGACAGAGACATTGGAAAAGGCCTCACAATATCGAGCTGTCTGCTCATCTGCTGCGCCGCAGTGTTTCAGGCGGTTCGAACGACCGGTGACTGTAACTACATAGAAGGGTGCGGGAAGGCAATAAGTAGCCGCCATCCGTGACATCTGGATTCCGCAGCAGAATGGGGTTAACATGTGAGAATGGACAGCCAAGGTACGACGACAGCTCATCACACCTGCAATGCCACCTATGTACCTGTATTCGAGCGCTTCGATATCATGACAGGCAGTGTATCTCGACGAGATACACGTGGACCGATAGCTATGTCTGTCGTGCCAGAGAATTCAACGACGCCTCAGCATCGTAGTGTTCGAGCGGCCGGAGGTCCTGCTAGCGGGTGCAAATGCAGCGCCATGAGCGATCATCATCTGTCACTCACGTCCTCTGAAGGTCCGATATTGTATCAGTCCAGCGGAGCTCCCGAACCTTACTGAACATCGGACTGGGAGTCGAGACGGACTGATCACACGGTCATCAACGAGATGGACAGTGCCAGCTGGCGTGCAGAGTTGGTTGAGAGCGAACCTAAAGCATCTCGAGCAATATAGCAGTGCATAGAGGCACGCGAGGGGGCGCTGTGTAGCGCAGTTCACGATAGTACTGGCGGCAGAGGTCCAGAGCGCGGAACTACCTGGTGTGCTTGCGTCGGTGGTGGTGCGAGGTCCGATGGGGTGTGAGCGAGGCACATTCCCTCACCATGCGTATCTAAGACTGAGGATTCCACCTCCATCTCTCTTCTGAGCGGCAGGAAGCCGTCTACCGACCTGAGGCAGGTGGCATTCCGCGTCGACTCGATGTGCTATGGGGCTGGTATATAGAGGTAGTGATGACCTGCTTACGCAGCAATCAATATAATTGTTTGAGACACGAAGAAGGTAGTCATACGGTTCGGTCGACCAAGCCGTCGGTATATAAGCATTGGTTGGAAGTTGAGATTTGAGAATTCGGAGGAACGTCGCATGGGCGCTTGCCTTGCCAAGTTCGTGCAAGGCGGCAAAGAACGGCAAAGCCCGAGATTTTCGGTCGCCGCTCCTGTAGGTCTGGTCACGAGACTAGCCCGTCGCAGTCGCGCGCGACGTCGTGCTCGCCAGCGAGCACAACGTTTACCCTTCCTACCACGTCCTCCTGACAGTTCTCCAGGATGGGGGACGAATACCCCACCTTGTTCCGTGAGTTTACTTATGCTCTTTGACAACATCGACGCTGAGAGTTGCATAACAGGTTCGGAGCAGATGAGCTTGGTACAGCTCATTGTGCCCACCGAAGTCGCCCATGACACCATCGCAGAGCTTGGCGAGCTAGGCAATGTACAGTTCAAAGATGTACGTGTATCTCTACTCACCGCGCGAGCCTGACTCAATTCGACCCGTGTCTGTGTCGTCAATCGTCAAGTTAAATCCTGACGTCAACCCTTTCCAACGCTCCTTCGTCGGCGAGATACGTCGCATCGACGAGATGGCGCGACGCGTTCGCTTCTTCGCCAACGAGATTGAGAAGGAGAAGGACGTCATTCCCGTCCGCCCCCTGTACGACTCCGCGCCCCTGGTCACCGTTGGTCCCCGCGCTGCGCAGACCATCGACGAGTTGGACGTCAAGTTGACGGAACATGAGGCTCGGTTGTCGCAGATGAACAAGAGCTACAAGGATCTGAGCGACCGTCTCAAGGAGCTCATTGAGGCTAGGCATGTCCTTCGTGAGACTGCGGTCTTCTTCGACCGGGTGAGTCACATTGGTTCTGTCACGCTATCGGCGCAGAGGCTCAAGTTGCCCCAAAGGCTGCCACTCGTGAGATCGATGTTCGCCACTCCCTGGACGACAGCTCTGCTCCTCTGCTGCAACATGACGACCGTGAGCAACAGTACTCGGCTGCTGGGGATGTTCAGCTCGATCTCGAGTGAGTGTCGCAGTGAGGCACATGCCCGTTTGGAGGGGAACTGACTGCATGCGCAGGTTCGTCGCCGGAACTATTGACCGAACTCGCCTTTCCACGTTTGAGCGCGTACTCTGGCGTATGCTCCGTGGCAATCTCTACATGAACTACATCGATATTCAAGAGCCGTTCGTTGACCCGGAGACCGGCGTTGAGACTCGCAAGAACGTGTTCATCATCTTCGCGCACGGAGATATGCTGCTGTCGAGGATTCGCAAGGTGGCATCTTCCATGGGCGCCACTATCTACCCCATCGACGCGAACGCCGACAAGCGTGCGGACTCGATGCGTGAGGTCACGGCCCGCTTGGAGGACTTGCAGATCGTCCTCTACAACACGGGCACGAACCGCAGGACCGAGCTCATGACCATTGCAGAAAGCCTCGCGAGCTGGCAGGACGTCGTTGCGAAGGAGAAGCTGATTTATGAGACGCTCAACCTGCTCAACTACGACGTTCGCCGGAAGACTCTGATAGCGGAGGGTTGGTGCCCGACTCGGGACATAGCTCAAATCCAGTTGGCCCTCCGTCATGCCACAGTGCGTCGTTCTCCGCTGCCTGATGTAAGGTTGGCTAACGGATATCATAGGAGGAATCCGGTACCAATGTGCCGCCCATCCTGCACGAGCTGCGCACGAATCGTACTCCGCCTACCTTCATCCGTACGAACAAGTTTACGGAGGGCTTCCAGACCATCATGGATGCCTATGGTATCGCGACTTACCAGGAGGTCAACCCTGGCCTGTATGCGGTTATCACATTCCCCTTCTTGTTCGCTGTCATGTTCGGTGACATCGGTCACGGCTTTATCATCTTCTTCGCGGCCTTGCTTATGATCATGTTCGAGAAGAAGCTCGCGAAGAGCGACCTGGACGAGGTACGTTGCCCCTCTGTTGTGGCAGATGAACTCCGCACTGACATGCGTGTATGTGACAGATCGTCGGCACCTTCTTCTTGTGCGTATCTTCACTCGTCAAACACTGCAGCACTGACTTCGATCACAGTGGTCGTTACATCATTTTGCTCATGGGGATCTTCTCCATCTACGCCGGCTTCCTTTACAACGATATTTTCTCGAAGACTACTCACTTCTTCCATTCCGGATGGACGTGGCCTGAACAGCACGGTAACAACACTATCACCGCAATCTCTAACGGCCATACCTATCCTTTCGGTCTCGACCCTGCTTGGCACGGCGCGGAGAACGGGCTGCTCTTCACAAACTCCTACAAGATGAAGATGTCGATCGTCCTCGGTGTCATCCACGTACGTACGCACCTCATCTACCGAACAACTATCTCACATCATGGGCCATCTAGATGACGTTCGCTGTCTGCCTTCAAGTACCAAATCACATTCGTTTCAACCGGCTCTCGGACATCTACACCAATTTTATTCCGCAGATGATCTTCCTTCAGTCCATCTTCGGATACCTCGTGGTTTGCATTATCTACAAGTGGACGATTGACTGGTCCAAGGCATCCACGCAGCCACCGTCGCTCCTGAACATGCTCATCAGCATGGTGCTCAGTCCCGGCTCGGTTGACCCGGAGACGCAGCTGTACCGGGGCCAGGCCACGGTGCAGGTCATCCTCCTGCTTGCGGCGGCGGTGTGTGTGCCGTGGCTCCTGATCTCAAAGCCGTACCTGCAGTACAAGGAGATGCAGAAGACGCACGGGCAGGGATATATCGGTCTTGGCGCGGATGAGGCGCCCCGTGAAGTCGAGGACGTCACGCTCGAAGGCGAGGAAGAAGGCAACGGACGAGCCATCGTGGAGGCCAACGATGAGGAACACGTAAGTCCTCCTACTTCTTCCCGCAGAGTCTCGACGAGGGGTTGTTCTCGTCATGTTTCCCGCGTTGCCCTGTCGCTGGGACAATCGTCCCCCTTGTCGTCTGTTTGCGAGGTGGGGGTTGTGATCGATTTAACATCGATGCGAGAAGCCAACCCCGGTCTGGACGTGCGCGCGATGGGCATGGCATCGATGTGAAGGCAAAGTATGCTGTCAGCTCAGGCTGGCAGGGTGCTTTCATTCACAGCGATGTCGTCCATCCTACTTCTTCCCATGGGACCAGTCTCGACGTAGCTTTCGATGCGCGGATGGACGCATCTTGTGTGGCCCCCACTTCTCTCTCGGCTGTCAGCGTGTGGATGGATGTCTACGATCACTATCCGAGGCGTATGAAAGCTACGCTTTGACGCCGTACGCAAGGGCTGTGGGTTCTTAGGGTGGGCATCGAAGCAGCTCTGCTGGGAGCGATTCCAACCCTCGATTCCCATGAAACACCAGTTGTGCGGTGCTTATACGATACTGGCTTGTACACGTTCGCGTACAACGGTGATATGGCTGTGAACGTGAACGAAGACTGGGTATCCGAAGTACCGTTGCAGTCCGAGGTGGCTTCTTTTTGACGCGGGATGGCGCTTCGCACGTCGAACCTTGTCGCTTCTCCGATGCGGCAGGAGCCGCAGCCGCACCACTCACTGCCCCGAGTCCACACGCGTACTCCGCGCAACCACCCCCTTCTCGTACTGTCGACTGTATCTGGCGATGAGACCATCTTTGTACGTCTTGAACATGCATCCGCTCACCGTTTGTTCTTTTTAGGATCAACACGATTTCAGCGAGGTCGTCGTGCATCAAGTCATCCATACGATTGAGTTCTGTCTGGGGTGTGTCTCTCACACCGCCTCGTACCTCCGTCTCTGGGCGTTGTCGCTCGCGCATGCGCAACTCTCGGAGGTGCTCTGGGACATGACGATCGCGAACGTTCTGGAAATGACAGGATTGGTTGGACTGGTTGCGAAGGCCGTCGTCGGAGTGCTGTGGCTCACGCTGACGATCGGAATCTTGTGCATTATGGAGGTAAGTCTGGACATTTCGGGCGTCATGGGACATACGGTCGGCGCGGTATCTGATCGGCACGGTTTAGGGTCTCTCTGCGTTCCTGCACGCGTTGCGCCTGCACTGGGTGGAGGCCAACAGCAAGCACTACGAGGCGGGCGGTTATGTACGTGCTGTCTCTCATCTCCGCTGGCACGTCTGCTGATTGATGCCCCATAGCCTTTCGCGCCGCTGAGCTTCGCACGGCTGAACGAGAAGCAGTGAAGGGGAGAAGGCTCGGACGAGACTCGGAGTCGGACCTTGGCTAGCTCCAGCACCTGTATGCGTAGTTCCGACTCGGCAGCATATACACATGCACATCGGTCGTGGGCAGTACTCGACGGGATCGAGGTTCGCCGGGACATGCGGGGGGGCGTTACCCCGCATCGGCGTGTAAGCGATGAGTAAGCGCCGGACCTGAGATGGGACGGGCCACGTGAGATCGCCCAGTTTTTTCATACTCCGCTCACGAGCAGATGCCCTATATAAACTGATGGGCGACAGGCCGGAACTCTATCCCCACTCTTTTCTTTCTCTTTCTTCTTCTGTCTCATAGAAGGTATGTCCCGTCCTCGTCCCCCCTGCCGTCGTCTGCGATGCTCACCGGCTCTCCACAGGCTCCCCCTATAGAAGTAGAGTGCCTACGTCCTTGACGACCTTTTCTTGCGTTTCGCAGCCGCTAGACCCAACCGTATCACTTAAGGTGAATACATCGCCTCGCTCTCGTACCCCCCACCCAAGTCTCAATGCCCCAACCCGGTGCGCAGATCTCCAACATGCCCGCTACCACCGCCGCTGCTGCCCCCTCCATCCCCGACCCCGCTTCCCTCAAGGCCGCCGTCGCTCCCGCTGCGGGCCAGTTCGACGTCTCCGGACTCTTCGTTGCTGACAAGGCGACCCGCGAGGCCGCGGCTGCTCAGTTCGCCGCCCTCGCTCAAAAGGAAGGCCCCTCGGCCGTCCAATCCGTCGGCTTTACCGATGCCGTAATCAAGGCTCTCGGCGACAAGAAGTCCCCCGCTGCGCGTGAGGGCGCTGCCAACGCCGTCGCCGCTGTCGCAGCGACCCCGGCGATCAGGGCGCTTGAGCCGTACTTCATCGACTCTGGCCTCTACGCCGCGCTCCTCGAGGCGTTCGCCGACAAGATGCCCGCTGTGCGGAACGCTGCCATCGAGGCGGTCAGGACGTACGTTGCGAACATGAACCGTTGGGCTGCGGGCCTCATCCTGCCCGCCCTTCTTCACGAGATCAAGACTGCCGGCAAGTGGCAGCTCAAGACGGGCTCGCTCGTCATCCTCAACCAGCTCGTCGCTTCCGCTCCCGCGCAGATCGCGAAGCTCTCCCCCGAGATTGTCCCCGTCCTCGCGGAGGCGATCTGGGACACCAAGGCGGACGTGAAGAAGGCAGCCCGCGACTCGCTCGAAAAGGTCACTGCTCTTATCTCGAACAAGGACATAGAACGCTTTATTCCTGCCCTCATCAAGGCTCTAATCAACCCCGTCGAGGAGGTCCCTAAAACGATTACGCTCCTCTCGGCGACTACGTTCGTTTCGGAAGTAGACTCCCCCACCCTCTCGCTCATGGTCCCCCTTTTGTCCCGTGGTCTCTCTGAGAAGCTCACCGCGACGAAGCGTAAGGTCGCTGTCATCATCGACAACATGGCCAAGCTTGTCGACTCTCCCGTCACCGTTCGTCCCTTCATCCCCAAGCTTCTGCCCGGCTTGATCAAGGTTGAGTCGGCTATCGGCGACCCGGAGGCGCGCAGCGTTGTCGCCCGTGCGATCGCTACCCTCCGTCAGGTTGGCGAGGTCCCTGAGGGCGACGGCTCCGATCTTCCGCCTCTCAAGAAGGCGGACGAGAAGCAGCTTGCACACTCCCTCGTCGGCATCTACAAGAAGGCCGGTGCGAACCCTGTCCCTTCCGTGGGCGACGTCTCGACCATGTACGCCGCTTCCCTCGCTACGAACATGGTTAACGGCAAGAACTTCGACGTCTCGGAGTGGCAGACCCTCATCCCCTACCTTTCCTTCCTCACTACGTCTCCTGACCCCAACTCCATCGTCAACGAGTGGGTCGTCAAGTCGGCTTCTGCTGACGAGGAGGACGATAATGTTCCCGAGGATGAGGAGGAGGGTGAGGACCTGTGCAACTGCCAGTTCTCGCTCGCCTACGGCGCGAAGATCCTGCTCAACACCGCGACCCTCCGCCTCAAGCGCGGCCACCGCTACGGTCTCTGTGGTCGGAACGGTACCGGAAAGTCCACTCTTATGCGTGCGATCACCAACGGGTATGTCAGCTCGTATATGTTAGTATCCGTTCGTGTTGCTGATTCATCTCCACAGCCAAGTTGAGGGCTTCCCGTCCCCCGACGAGGTCCGCACGTTCTACGTCGAGCACGACATCGACGGCAGCGAGGCCGACACCTCCGTCCTCGACTTCATCCTCGCTGACAAGCGCATTGAGGCGACGAAGGAGGAGGTCATCGAGACCCTCGCTTCCGTCGGCTTCTCGGATGAGCGCCAGAAGCAGGCCATCGGCAGCCTTTCCGGTGGTTGGAAGATGAAGCTCGCTCTCGCCCGTGCGATGCTCTTCCGTGCAGACATCCTGCTCCTCGATGAGCCGACTAACCACTTGGATGTCGTCAATGTTGCTTGGCTCGAGAACTACCTCACGAGCCTCAAGACGTGCACGTCGATCATCGTCTCGCACGACTCCGGCTTCCTCAACAACGTCATCACGGACGTCCTCCACCTCAACCGCTTCAAGCTCAAGCGTTACCGCGGTAACCTCGAGTCCTTCATGAAGGCTGTTCCCGAGGCCCGCTCCTACTACACGCTCGAGGCGGCGGAGGACTACCAGTTCAAGTTGCCCAACCCCCCACTGCTTGAGGGTGTCAAGACCAAGGAGAAGTCGCTCCTCAAGATGCGCAAGGTCGGCTTCCAGTACCCCACGCAGCCCGTCCAGCAGCTCTACGACATCTCCCTCCAAGTCTCCCTGTCCTCCCGTGTCGCCGTCCTCGGTCCCAACGGTTCCGGCAAGTCCACGCTTGTCAAGCTCCTCATTGGCGACATGGAGCCGAACAAGGGTGGTGAGATCTGGAAGCACCCCAACTTGGTCATCGGTTATGTCGCACAGCACGCCTTCCACCATATCGACAACCACCTCGACAAGACCCCGCTCGAGTACATGCTTTGGCGCTACCAGACCGGTGAAGATCTCGAGGAGATGATGAAGGAGAGCCGTCAGATCACCGAGGAGGAGGCCAAGAAGATGAAGGACGGCTCGATCGTTGTTGTCGAGGGCCAGAAGCGCGTCATCGACGAGATCGTTGGTCGTAAGAAGCTCAAGCAGTCTTACGAGTACGAGGTCTCGTTCAAGAACATGTCGTCTTCCGAGAATCTCTGGCTCCCTCGTGACGACCTCATCAAGCGTGGCTTCGAGAAGGTTCGTCTCCGTCTTCACTGATTTGCGTAGTAGGTTACTGACAACATGCATCGTTTACAGAAAGTCCTCGAGGTTGATACTCGTGAGGCTCAGCGCCTCGGTCTTCTCCGTCCCCTCGTTCGTCGGGAGATCGAGAAGCACTTCGCGGACTTCGGTCTCGAGGCTGAGTTCGTCTCGCACAACTCCATGCGCGGTCTCTCCGGTGGTCAGAAGGTTAAGGTCGTGCTCGGTGCTGCGACGTGGCGCCGCCCTCACGTCATCTGCTTGGACGAGCCGACGAACTACCTCGACCGTGAGTCGCTCGCCGCGCTCATCAAGGCGCTGAAGGAGTTCGAGGGTGGTGTGCTCGTCATCACGCACAACCGCGACTTCTCAGAGTCCCTGTGCACTGAGGTCTGGGCCATGCGCGACGGCCACCTCGAGGCGTCTGGCCACAACTGGGTTGAGGGTCAGGGCTCCGGTCCCCGCATCGACAAGAAGGACGGAGAGGAGGATGACCAGTACGATGCGATGGGTAACAAGATCGAGAACAAGAAGCAGAAGAAGTTGACGTCGGCAGAGGCACGCAAGCTCAAGAAGGAGCGCATGGCGAGGAAGAAGCGCGGTGAGGAGATTACTGACGACGAGCTCTGAGCGTCGGTTGTCGTTCCTGTCCTCGTCTCCGCTGTTGTTTCCATACCTGTACTCATGCCGCTGTGTTCGCTCTGGACGTGTCTCGACTATACCATCGTTGCTTCTCTTGTAGTCTTGTATCCTAGCATCGTGTCGCATCCTGTCTACATTACGAGTTTTTATGATTATCATCACATTCACCCACAATCTGGCGCATGCGCAGCGTGTCTCCTGTCCGGAGTCCGAGGATCGCGTGTGCGGCAGTAAGACGAAGTGCGATTCAGGCAGAGGGCCGAGTCGGCCAAGCCGGGTAGTTGAACCGCCACTTACGCTCGGCAAAGTGAACATTAGAACGGTTGGACTCATCCGTACTGCTTGCTCTGCGCAGTCGCCTGCGCTTTGCTCTCAACCTCCGTCTCGCGTCCTGCTTGTTGTAAACTATCTGCTGTTGCTTGCTTTCCACACTACCTGACGACCCGTTATGCCATCTGTCAACGCATACCCCGAACACAACTTCGCGGTCTTCGCGCGCGACGCGAAGGACTCTCTGACGCCGAACGAGACGCAGCGGACAACCCTCATCGTTGCGGCATGCTACATCGTCGCAGTTGCTATTCTATGGTGCGTGCTTTTGTCCTTGCATGAGTCCGGAGGTGTGTTCAAGTTCGATTCCGCGAACGCGTGCGCAGGCACATGCCATATGTGTCCGTCATAAGTGAGTCGCTCCTCCCATTTGCGGACTTCCGGCGTATTGATATGCCTCATGCTCGTGCGTGCGTTCCCCGAACAGTCTATCCGTTTAAGTGAGTCGCTTCTTCGAGCGTCGACGGCCCGGTGCGAGAGAGGTTTGGCGATGTTGGGGTTATGTGGGAGGAACGATCAGGAAGAAGACTTGGGCTGACTTCGTGCACGAAGGCTGTTGACTGTAGGATTCCATGAGGTGCGTGCGTTCGGTCGTGCTCGGATTTCGTAGCAAAGGACTGATCGGGTGTTATGTCATGCTCGCGTGGGGGACAGATGAGCCATGCCATCGCGGGCGGTGAGCGCACATGTTCCAACGCGTTGTCGCGCAGGGACAAGACTGACAAGGAAACGCAGTGCTCACATGCGCGCACATACACTCCATCGAGCTAGACCGTACGTCTCCCGCCCTTTCCCCCCCCCCCCCCCCCCCCCGTGCTGCGTGCTGAACATGGCGCGCCTCGTACAGCGGATGAAGGCGGCGCGACTCGAATGTCGGGAGGCATACCCTGGATCACCCTCCCAGCAGGATACCTCGGCTCCTCGTTCATCGGTGCCGCGCTCATAGTGTGCGGGTTCGACACGAACGCGGCCAAGATCGCTTCCCTCGCCATGGCGGCGTTCTTCCTCTTCACCCTCTGGTGGGCGCGGAAGAGCTGGGTGTACGTGCATGTCTTGCTAGCCCACACACTCCCCCTTGTCGCTAACTCACAAGCGTCGTTTGCAGGACGTGGGTACTGATTCTCGGGATGTCCGGACTCATCGTGTTGTTCTGGTTCGTCGGGGGAGGCGTTGCGCTGCGATACTTCGTGAGTTCTACTCACGTGCAGTTCCTCCAGCATTGCTAAACTGAAGTGTAGGTGCTGTTCATCGGCGTTATGTCCGATATGTACGTGCTCTGGGACGTTATCGGTACGCACAGCCCGTTCCCGCTTTCTCTCTAGATCCCGCGTACTCACTAGTGGCCATTCCCGCAGACGACACCATCTCGCGCAAAGTGAACGGCTCCGACGCGTCCTCATTCGCCGAGATCTGCGGCTGCTGTCCCTCTCAAGGCATGTACTTACTTCTCATTCCTGCCCCGAGTCCCAAGCTCACGCCAAAACACACAGTCTGGGGAGTCATCTGGCTCATCCAAGCCTTCGCGTTCTTCGCAGCGGCGATCATCATTGGCATTGTCGCATTCAAGGTATGACCCTCCGTCCTCCCTTCCTGGCCAGAGCGTTCCTCTGTTTACGACCCACGTCCAACAGCAATCCGCCGAGCAGCAGAAAGAAGATGCTTCGCACTTCCTGCCCGTCCCCGGGTCGAGCGCTGCGCTGCAGCTCGTCCCTACGACACTCTCACGATGCTCATCGGTCTTGCGGCAACGAGGCTGTCCTCGTGCGTTGTTGGTTAGCGCACTCGGCCCTTGCGAGACTCCAACCATGTAAACCATATATGTATGATTCTTGCTTTGATCTGACAATGCGCAGTCTTGGACTTCAGTCTGGAGTGGTCGTCGGGATAGATGAATGACGTTGAATCATGTGCTCTGGAGGAACAGAGAGAAGCAGAGGTAGTGCAATACAAGGATTCGAGGGCCGGTTGGAGGACGATTCGTGGAACCGTCAATTCCTATGCAGTTCGCGTTGGTTCGACGGTATCGTAGAGAATCGGCTTCCAGCTGCTTTAGATCGTTAGCGACTTTCAGGATTCTCACAACATATTCGGCTGAGGCGGATCACGAAAAGAGACATCGCGAAGCCAGCTCCGACGGAGCGCCCTTGGCGGCATTGCTCCACTCTGCCCGCCGACGGTCGCCAGAGAGCGACTTGAAGCGGACTAGAATCCTGCTGAGAATCCGGCCCGCCAGATATCTTCACGAAATTCTTGAGGTCTATACGATCGAAGCAGCTGTCAAGGTCACGCCATTCTCTTCACCACCATAGACCAAAAACCTCCAGAGAGAATGCCGGTCCTTCGGGGAGTCCGTCGAGAAGCGAGCGTGTGTAATCACAAGAACTATCGCGAACCGAGGGTGGTAAACGTGGAGTCGCCTTCGAGGCGACGCCGGGAAGTGCGAAACGTAATCCAAAACACGTTCACAGAACCGCCAGGTACGTGTCCAAAGGTTTTAGGCTTGACCTCTGGTACAACGATACGCAGCGTAGCTGAATCAAAGTTGATTTGGGCTGAGCAAAAAAGTTGCGAATTGCGACTCTTTACAGAGGCGCTACCAGGGATCGAACCTGGGTTTGGGGAACACTGACCAATCAGAATCCCCAGTGATAACCACTACACTATAGCGCCTTGCTAATATGCACAGGGACACTTACCAGAGTTGAACGAATACTTCATCCGTCAGGATGAAGTCTAAAGGTTCGGGAGGGCACAATGTCTATAAGGGTCCACATACTGAGATAGCTCAGGATACTAGTACTATTTACACAACGGATGCAACAGACCGAGGAACGTGCGCGCAAGACAGGCAGCTAGAACAACCGCACCATCCATCGCCCGCACGCCCTGCTCAAAAAATAGTCCGTGCTCCGAATACAACGTCGCAGTCATGTTCGAATTCATCTCTGGTGCACAACAACGAGGGCAGGGACGGCGTCAGACACGGATACACAACAGGACGGGGAAGCATAGGCCAAGAATACGATGTCTGCGAAGGCGCTTCATGAGTGGCGGGTACTTAGAAGCGGGCATAGCGGTGCAGGGGGGCTGGCACTAGGGCACGCACGTACCTATATGGGTAGAGTCGCGGGAGGTGCAATTACATGCATCCCATCTAGGCAAAGGGCGTGGGCGCGCGCGGCTCAGCACGGTAGTGCCTGCAGGTTTGGATGTGGCAGTCAGAGCGGTGCTCTAGGCGCATCAGGGAAATGAGAGACTTACTTGGACGGCTTGGGGTGCTGCTCGTCGCGGCGCGCAACCCCGGTGGGCGCACGGGCCTCAGCACGCCAGTGCCTGCGTATCGGGGGGCGATGGTCAGAGGGGCGCTCCGAGTGTAGACTTGAATACACGGAAAAGTCGGACACTTACTTGGACGGCTTGGGGTGCTCCTCGTCACGCTTCTTGGCCTGCGCGGCGCGAGCGTCGTACTGCTTCAACGCCTTCTTGACGAGGGTAGCATCGTTGACCGGGACGGGGTTGGCGGCGACAAAGAGCGCGAGCGCCAGGAGGGTGACGAAGAAGAGGACGAAACGGGAGTTCATGATGATTACTGGTCTAGCGGAACGAGCGGAGGCGGCGCGGTGGTCGGTCGGAGAGTACAAAGGAGAAAGAGTGCCGAATGCGAAGTGAGAAAGGCGTGGAACGGGTGAGGCGAGGGGCAGGCAGAGGACAGCGTGCACCGAGCGTGGATCCCGATGAGTTGAGAGAAACGGAGAGGCAGCTTTAAATACCCGAGCACCCGAGGGTGTTCGGCAGTAGCTGCAGTGATGCATATCCAAGGCATCTGCGCAAGCGCACAATGACGCGGTGCTAAACGCAACAAACGGGGTGCGCGCGATGCGCAGCCTCCGCCGGCGATTTGACGGGACGAAGGGATTTTGCGTGGCTGGGGGACTTGGACATCGGAATTGGTGTGCCATTGGGCCGCTCGTCGCGCGCAACCGGGCTCGAAGATTTTCTCGCCATCAAAACTTGCAACCAGATTTTCAGAGATAGTCCACGCTGATAATGCTGGTGATGGTCCTCAGCAGGAAGGTGGTCCTTATCCGCGACGTCCCACGTCCTAGACTAGGCAAGCCGAGCCGTAATGGGTTTGACGCATCGCCATTGACACTTACGCCGGCGTTCAAGATGATTGCGATATCGGACGGGGAGAGAAGGCCAGGAGCCAAGCGTCAGGTCGACGTTCGTCGCTGCCGCTGTGGACATACATCGGAGGCGCATAACTCTCACATCCCAGGGTGCTTCGCCCCTATCTGTGCGGCGTGGATGGGCCGCTGAGGTTCCCCGGGTAGTCTGCTGGAGACCAAATGGTAATGTACCGGTATATCTGCTTCTGAACCAACTTATCGCCCTAACGTGCAAGCATGAGCCAGCGGTGGCATTGAATGGGCGCACGTACAGCATGGTCCTCCTTCCATTTAGCCCCAACGCCGAACTCAAGTCGTACCCGTGTTTGGAGGACGCCTGCTCGTCCCTGTGCTCGTGGTCATCGAGCGGTCGATGGAACTTCGGAAGTCTGAGGCCACTGACGCTGTCAAGGGTTCCTGTTGACTACCTATTCATTTCCTTCCCTGTCTATCAAGCTAGCGTCGAGATACGATACACAACTCGAACGGCATGTGTTGATCCAGATGAGACATAGGAAGCCCTGAGTCGGTGCCGGCGGGGTGCTGGTGCAGGAACAAGGGCGCTCGAGGCGCCGAGCAAGTTCGCGAACTGGCGCCCAAGGTGACACACGGTCACAGGCGTCCTCTCCGAGGTCGTCCTCGTCCTTCTCACCGACCACCACCATGTCTCGACCTCAAGATGACAGAAATCAAGAAGCGACAGTATACCTCGTGAGTGACGGTCTTGTCTTGCCGCATATATGCGGCATAGAGCAGCTGATGCTGACTCTTTCATAGGGAACTTGGACGAGCGGTGTACGGATGCGCTCATATGGGAGTTGATGTTGCAGGCCGGGCCAGTCGGTGAGTACCGCCTTTCTCTCGTTTTAGAGCGTCCTATTGAACATGGGCGCAGTGAACGTGCACTTGCCGAAGGACCGGATATCTATGGCACACCAGGGATATGGTTTTTGTGAGTTCTTGACCGAGGAGGATGCAGAGTATGCCTGCAAGATTATGAATCAGATAAAATTATGGGGGAAACCCATTAGGGTGAACAAGGTTAGTCTCCTTTGCCATACCTCGACGCACTGTTTGCTGAGATACCATCTTTCCCTCACCCTTCACCCTGCGTTCTTGCGCCATCCCTCGGAACCATCTCATCTGACCGTGTACCCGGCTTCTCCAGGCGTCGTCTGACAAAAAACAACTCGATGTGGGCGCGAACTTGTTCATCGGAAACCTTGACGAGAACGTCGATGAACGGCTGCTATACGATACCTTCAGCGCATTTGGCATGATGGCCACCACAGCCAAGGTACGTCGTATGTCCGCTCTCCTCATGCTGCACACCGCCTTCGTTCCCTTCCCTCTATTCCCGCTGTGCTAATATGTCTCTCTCTGCTCTGTCACTCCACCATCTGGCAGATCGCGCGCGACCCACAAACGGGCAAATCAAAAGGATACGGATTCGTGTCGTACACCGACTTCGAGTCTTCTGACGCGGCAATCGAGTCGATGAACGGCCAGTTCCTCATGAACAAGGCAATCACCGTGCAGTACGCGTTCAAGAAGGACGGCAAAGGCGAGCGTCACGGTACCCCTGCCGAGCGATTGCTTGCCGCGCAAGCCAGGAAGAACAACGCCCTACCTGTCGCCGCCCGACCACCTCCCGCGCCGATGGGTGCAATGGGTGCGTTCGGTGCTCGTCCGCCCATGGCTGGGTTCCAAGGTCCATACCAAGGCCAATTCGCCGGCGCGCTGGCCGCCGCTCCCCCACCGCCTCCCGCAGGATTCACGCCTCAGCAAACAATCGTGCCCCAGGCCATTCCACAAGGCATGCCTCCCATGCCACCACCGATGCAGGGTATGCCGCCACCGCAGGGCGTGCCCATGGGTATGCCTCCACCTCCACCAGGCGTCCCGGTCTACAACCCCCAGGCTGGGTTCGTTCCTCCACCTCCCCCGCCTGGGTACATGCCGCAAGGCATGCCTGGGATGATGCCACCCCCGATGATGCCCCAGGGCGGCATGCCACCGCCGCCGCCGCAGTACATGCCTCAGCAGATGTGAAGAGCCTTAGCCTCAAGTCTCTCCACGGTCCGCGGCTCGCTCGTATCTCTCCTGGATGGCGTTCGCTTTGGCAGGTGGTATGTTACATGCGGTTTCTGGTTCCGGTGGACGTAGTACGTCGTTTGGTGACGTTGTACTGTTGCTTCTTGTATGCTCTGCAGCCGCAATGATGATAACCGCCTTTTCCGTTCAGACTCAGACTTGGACCACGCCACATCGGAAGTTCTGCGCTGGTTCTGCGCATCTAGGCACGCCTACGCTGCCTGCGAAAAAGAAGACGTGCCATATATTGCCTCTCCTCGATAAGCTTCAAGTTCTCTCACAGCTTCCGACCGCGGAGGAGCCCTACGAAACTGAACTCTCCCGGTGTGCAGATGGCTGCATGCGCATGCCGTCATCGCACACGTTGAAGACCGGGTGCAGAGGTTCGCCTTCGTCCTCTTCCTCGGTGCCTATCTTCGTCCACCCGGCCCTGGCAGCAGGGCCGCAGAGGCCTTCGCGACCGCACGGATCGTGCAGTGCGGCGATTGCGGGCGTCGTCGCCCACCGTGGATTGGCTGGCGATAATTCAGAGTTCGCCTGAGCACTCCGCCTCGCCTCGTATCCCTTCGCGTCCGTGCAGGCAGGACGATCTGCGTGTCGTAAGGTGCTTAGTACGCCGCACTGCCTGACGCCGCGTACGTACGTCGGGATTGCTTGCTCAATCATGATGCCAATGGGACTGTGCGGTGGTGGGGCTGATAGGCTTTGGTGGAAGCCATCTGGGTACAGTACCCATAGCGCTTCCCTCGAACCTTGAAGCTCGCGGGGAACCCAAAGTTGCGCCGTGCGAGCAGTGTGCGTCCACGGTTGGGGAGGCCTTCGTGCATATCAAAACAACATAATATGTTGAAGTGGATCCCTGCCGGCAACGGGATCGTTTCGTGGATGAGTATGGCTTGGTCGCAGACCACCCTAAATGATGGTTCATGTCTGGCGGCCAACTCGACGCAACGCAAATGTGCCATTATTGTCCGCTCCACCCCGGAGCGACAAGGCTATGAGCATGGTCCAGAAGGTGTCCAAGGATGGATGGATGGCGGCGGGTATCCTAGCTGTCCTAGTCTGCGCACTGCCGCCCGCCGTCATGGACGTCATTGGTGGCGGGTGCGTTGCGAACCATGTATAGCGATGTTTTGCAATGGTGCTATGGTTAGTACGTGCGCAGTGCTGGTCTGCCCCTCTACGTCCCTCTGACTCTTGAGCGTGGCTGTTGCTGTTGCACTTCAGGTCCTGTCCAGGTCCTCCTATCCGTCTATCCACCCACGTGTGTCCTCGGCTCGCGCCTGCCAATGGACTACGGCCCTCGCTGCGTAGGGCGTCCCCATCGCCTACTCCACGACCTCAGGCACGCCCGCCCTCCACACGACTCCCGCCCGCCTGGCGACCTGCATCGCGGTTTCGCGGACCGCACGGGTCTCGGCGAGCGGCGCGCCGCTGCGGCGGGCATTCGCAAGGTGCCACCCGACCTGCGTGGGCGAGTCGACCGCGATGAGCGCGGCGACCATGACGTAGATGAGCTCGACGGGCGTGAGGACGTCCGTCCCACCGTAGGTCATGCCGTACCCGACCGTCGTGCAGAACCAGCCTGGTGGTAGCCGTAGATATCGGCGACAAGCAGAGTCCAGATTAGGGAGCGCCAGCGCGGGTTTGCGCGGGAGAAGGATAGGCGTTTGGAGGACCGGAGGTTTGGGGGTTCGTGGATGTGCCACCACAAAGTGCCGGTCGTCGCGCGAGGTCGATGGGTATGTCGGCCATGGCGGGCGTGTTGAGAGAAGCGATCGAGCACGTCAGCGATGCTTCCGACGGTGACATACAGTTGGGCAGAGGTAGGGAAGGACGGACCTAGGTCGGGGTACGCTGCATCCAGGAGCGTCTGCACACTCTGCGCGCTGTCGCGGTAGACCGCCCCGAAAAGCTCCTCGCCGCGCTTGTCGCACTGCTCAGGGGGCTTCTTTGTGTCCCTGTCAGTCGCCACCGGGCGCAGTCAGTGTAGGTTGTGGTAGAGAAAGAAGTGAGAAAACCATGAAGTAAGAAAGCAAGAAGCTTGGAGCCTGAGCCAAGCGGACATTGATGAAGGACGTCGCGTCGGCGGCACGGCGGACTTGACACCTCGCCCCTCGGGAGAAGGCGAGTGGTCTACCTGTTGAAGGCTAGTATCAAGATGGAACGGGAAGAGGGCGCTTACCGGAGAGGCTTCGTCTCGCGCAGGTGTTCGGGCATGACTTTGTGCAAGGCGACGAGGGAATTTATTGCCTGTGCCATAAGCGAAAGATGAGTAAAAGGCCGTGGCAACGGACACGAAGCACAAAACAGTACAAGACGGTATGGTCATGGAGCTCGAGCGTCGAGTTGGTAGTGTTCTTACTATCATCAACTCGTCCACCATTACGAGCGTGCTCTATCCACTGAACCCCGCACTCAGAGACAGGAGGATGGTCCACAGGCGCGACCTCCTCCTTCGTGACACACCTGGCATCGGGCCCACGTCATCGTCACCTCTGAGTGGCCCAATGAGCCCACAAGCCCATGGACCGGCTCCGGATACTGGACGAACGTGCCTCTATCGTGCAAGGCGCGGTATTGGACTTCGCTTGGATGACGGATTGAAAGCAGCCTTCGCTAAGGAAGGCCCAGGCAATAGCAGGACATGATGCATGATGAGTGCTGGACATGAGCAGCTGGACAGGAGACTTCGGGAATCCTCAATTCTTCGCCGCCAGTAGCCACTAGAGACATGCGTCCGCATCGGATATATCGGTCCGATGAGCACGCAAATCCCGCTGGTCAAGGCGCCATGACACGCAACTTGGACACACAGTACTCTCGGACCCCGAGTCAGAACACTGAACATCGAGCACGACGACTCACCCTCGGCATCCCGCTGAGCAGCCCAGACTGCAGGACCGCCTCGCGGATTTTTCGAGCGAGCGCAAGCTGTTCAGAGTGCGCCGCCTCAGTGGGGGTGCCCGCTTGTCGCTGTGCCTGGACGAGCCCGTCGAGTGCGGAATGGAAGACGAGCGGGACTGCCTCTGCGATGTTGGATGCGCTGAACGACACCGCTGCCACGACAGCCCATAGATTCGGATCGGAGGAGGACGTAGACGGGTAGAGCGCCCTGAGGCTGGCGAGGAAGTCAGGAGTGGCGAGTTCGGCCATGCGACAGGTGGAACGGGAGTTGAGCTCGAGCAAAGCAATAAGTACGAAGGTCCTGGTGGATCACAAGTGCGGGGCCTTATGCAGGGCGGTGCGATGAGCAGGAAAACATAGGAGAACAGCTGCAAATATACGTACCCCTCGCGTGTTCCATATGCATCTTTCCGCTACTCGACCAATTATTTCAACTCAGGCCGAACACGTTGGTGCTGGCAGCGCGGCTCGTGTCCGCGCTGCGCCGAATGGGTATCAGAAGCGACATAGGCGATAAAGGATTTGTGATATGATAGTCCCCTAAGCATGACGCGCCGGATGAGCAAGCTGCTGAGCTGGACGGGATAAGAATGATGGGACAGACCGAGGGTCGCCGCCGTGGCTCGTGCTCATGTTCTCCCGGTATCTTCAAGGATCGGGACGCTTAGAACCATGCGTTGAAGCTTGCGTAGACCGATATTGCTCCCGGGGACTCTCTGTGGTTGATGGATGGTAGGAAAGGAGGAGGAACCGTGCTCGGCAAGCCCCGAGTAAGTACTCTATACATTGGTTTAATCTTCGACGTCTCGACGCCCTCCCCGCACGTCGCGTGCATCTGCTCTCTGGATACTGTAAGGCAGGGCGGGTGTGATTCACTCACCGCTGCGTGCAGACAGTATAAAGAATACGGAACATGTTTGGCCACTGCTCCAGCACTTGTCCGACGTGAATATGGACGCGGGGGTTTATGCCTAGACGGTGATCCTATTACTGGGATAGGAGAGGTGCGCACCTACTTATGCCTACATCTGCCATGCCATCGCAATCTTCTTCCAGTTCCTCTATGCGCTTCAAAAAGTCGCTTGAGAGCAGCGACACCCTCCAACTCCTTGTTCTTTTCCAGCAGCTTTGCTGGGGCTGCAGCGCTGGGGACGAAACCGGGAGCTGAGACTAACGAGTGAGAGCAACTGAAGCACGCATATAGTCCATGAGTGGGGTAGCCGGTGGTTGTGGACAGAAGATCGGCGGTGCGTGTGGGAAAGGCGCGTGCCACCGACGCGTCCGGGCGGGCGACGCGTGATGTCATGAGCATGCGACCGCATGTCGGGGGCAGTCGGTACCTAGCGGGCGGTTGTCATGGCCTCTATTTGCCGCTTATGGGCCACGTCCAGTCCTGGATATATATCACCATTCTACCCATTCGCACGTCCCCTTACTCGACTCCAACTCTCACCACCGCCCCCGCCCCCGCACACGACACGACCCGTTATGCGTGAGTGTCCCGCCCCCCTCCTCCCGCAGGACGCGCCGCTGACTCCCGCCGTAGCACCCAAGAAACGTGCTGCTGAGGACGAGGGTGCTGGCCCGACCACACGGAGCGCCAAGGCGCCCAAGACAGAGAGTTCATCGAAGACCGGCCGTGGTGGCCGAGGAGGGAAGAAGGGCCCCAAGGTGCGCTCATGTCCTGCATGCGCCCAGGGAAGGCTCACTGACGTCGTGTCCACCCAGGCCAACCTCGCCGCGTCTGCGTTCGTGAAGAGCGCGCTGCCCATCCACGTCAACCTCACGCACACCCCGCCCGTGCTCTCCGATGATGCCGAGACAACGACCGTCGCGTCCACCGACCCAGGGAACATCGGCCACGTCGCGCTCCAGCCGAGCACGTTCGCAACCGGCTCATATGGCTGGAAGGGCAACAAGCGGTTCACCGTCGAGATCGAGAACTCGGAGGGCGGCGAAAAGGAGAAGGTTCACGTTATACTCACGTACGTACCCGGTACCCCTCGTCGGCTTCGAGACCGTGATTGGCGAGTGCTGACGACGTACATGCCGCGTGAAGGATCAACGCGACTGTCATTGGCAGCAAGGATGCGAAGGAGGGGGATGCTGAGGCTGGCGCCGAACATGCGGAGGAGGGCGCTGAGCCGGCGGAGGGTGAGGCTGGCGAGGCCAAGGAGGCCGCTGAAGCCGAGGAGGCAACCAAAGACGCGAATGGCGACGCGAAGGAGGCAATGGAGGACGTCAAAGAGGGCGCATGAGTCCTGTAAACACTTTGCTTCATGGACAAGTTGTAGTGTAAATTCAGCTTGTGCACGTACTTGCTTTGGTCCTGGTCACCTCGGGACACTTGAGTGCTAGACGCGATGAGTCGCTGGCCAGGAGCTCCTGGGGCTTGAAGGGGCTCTAGATTCATCTCGCTCGAGTTCACAGACCTGGCACGTACTCGAGCCACAAGAAAGGCCTTGAGTCCAATCGTCTATGGCCGGGATGGGATACAGCTGAGCGACACGACGCGAAAGTTGCACGAGAGGCTCCAACCAGCCTTTCGCATCCTGTCGTATGTCCTATTCGCATCTGGAGCGGAGACTTCGCGCCATGCACCGGGTCTACTCTGCGCGGGAGCCAGGAGCTCGAAGGGGGACTCGGATCCGTAGAAGAGTCATAGGTAGACTCACCTCAGCCGATGCCAGCACACACCTCGCCTACTCGTGTATACAGGTTCGTAGCCTACAATCCAGTGGGCTTTCACGAGATCGGAGAACACACTCGTGCTGTACTTGGTCGTCGTACACGATGGCGGGGTAGGAAGACTCGAATGCGGGCGAAAAGGTAAGACAGCAAGAGGGAGACAATGCAGCAGCAGGCAGGAATATCATGGTCCTGTCTTGATCGGTTTGTAGGGTGCTCGTCGTCTGCGGTCGGTTGAAGAATGCGTTGATTACGATGGTGGTACGGATGAAGGCTGCGAGCGCCTCTCATTCTCTCCCGACCACCACTCACCTTGTACTTACTGCTAGTAGCACACCTTGGACACTAACCACCACCTCCGGTCGCCTACTCCGTTACACAACACAACGCCGGTGCAACTATCTGCTTCGTATAGACAAATCGTCTCAAGACTAACCACTACCGTCTGGACTGACTAGTGCCCACCACCTGGGAGGACTGACCACCTCAATTGTCTTGCTCCTCGCTGCTTGTGAACCTTGACCCATGCGCTCAGAAAGCGAACACACGTCCTACGCGGACGATGACGAAGAGCTTGAGAACTGGCCGGTCAGCGAGTCCGCGACGCCTAGCCGGAGGCACCTCTCAGACTACGACGACGAAGAGGACGACCTCCTCGCACCTGACGAACCCTCGCAAGGCTTCGCGACCCACACCTCCTTCGACGCGTACTTCCTCCAAGCCTCCAAGCCCTCACGCACCTCCTCCAACGTCTTCTCCGCGCTCGTCCCCCCTCTCACCCCAGAGGAGTACTCCGCCGTCCTCACCAAGCTCCGCGCGGACCCGCGCGAGCGCGAACGCGTCCTCTGGCGCGACCCCAAGACGCGTCGAGCGTGTTTCAGGCGGTTCAGGACGGAGCTGCGCGAGGGCTTCAACCTGCTGATGTACGGGTACGGCTCGAAACGCGACTTCCTCAACGCGTTCGCGAAGGACCTCGCGCGCACGGGCGCGCACGTCGTCGTCGCGAACGGCTTCCACCCGAGCTTCGCGTTCAAAGACCTCCTCGCCGGCATCGAGCGCGTCCCCGGGGTGCTCGACGGCCCCTCGTCCTCGTCCTCCTCGGGCATGGACGCGCAAGTGCAGCGCATACACGCGTTCTTCTCGATCGAGGACGCCCCGGACCTCTACATCGTCATCCACACCATCGAGGGCAACGCGTTCCGCGCGCCCAGGAACCGGGCGGCCCTCGCGCTCCTCGCTCTCGCGCCGCACATCCACATCGTCGCGTCCTCCGACCACATCGCCAGCGCGCAGCGCTGGTCGCTCTCCGAGCTCTTCGCGCGCAAACCGGAGCCGCACACGCCCACCGCCTCCGAGCAGCCAGAAGAGAGAGAGCTCGCGCACGGGCGTGGTGCCCAGCCGGGGCTTCGCGTGGCTCTGGCACGACCTGACCACGCTCGCCCCGTACGACTTTGAGCTGGCGTACGCAGACCCGACCTCCCTCGCCGGGGCGGCTGCGCTCCGGGGCGCGAAGACCCCCGCTACCTCTGCCGCCGCCGTGGCCGCTGCGACGGGTGGCGCGGCGGCCCCTGGCGCGCTGGTTACGGAGACAGCAGCGCGGCATGTCCTCGCGAGCGTCACGTCCAAAGCGAAGAAGCTCTTCGTACTCCTGGGCTCGAAGCAGCTCGAGGTCATGGACGCCTCCGCGGCACCGGCGGATCAGCAGGACGGGGCGGGTGCGGGCGCGGGGCCGCCGGAGCACGCGTACGACTATGACAGGCTGTTCGCGGCGGCGCGCGACAACTTCGTGGCGACGAACGACACGTCGCTGCGTGCGCTGCTTGGGGAGTTCCGGGACCATGGGATGGTGGTCGCGGCGCAGGGCGCGGGTGCGGGCACGGAGGCGATGTGGATCCCGATGCGGAGGGATGCGCTCTTGAGGATTGTTGGGGAGCTGAAGGCGCAGGGACATGACCACTGGGCGTCACGGCAGATTTTCGAGTAGAGTATTTGCCGGGTATCCGACGTACTCCTCAGATTTTCGGCTTATTCCCAGGACGAGAATGTATCGAGAACCTCCTGAGTACGGGACATTATCTGGAGATTCTCGACCAGTTTCCAAGGATCTGGCAGGGGGCGCCTGTAGCCTAGCATAGCAGGACCACGGCCCACCCACGGGTGCTTCACACGTAGCTTGTAGCTTTCCTAGGAGATGTAACGGAGCTGTGTATATATTGCAATTGGCACCTATTCGTCTAGGATACACTGGACCCATTCACCAGTGCTAACTACATCAGACAGAAAGATACCGGCCTCATGATTGTCTATGGTCTACCTCAGAGCGCACCTCTGATCCCATGGCTGCCAACTTGCTGGCGTTGTAGCGACCGACACGGACTCTAACAGATGAATGCATACAGCAATCAGTGAAGAGGCAACATGCACGAACAAAATATGCATACCAGACGAGTGTATGGATGACGCCAGAGCCCAGATTATATGAGCGTGGGTGAGGCGAAGAAGCAAAGAGATAAATGGGTCGGACTCACTGATGTACTACTGTTCCTGATGGAACCATCTGAATGTGGACGCAACACGGCTGTATGCGGCACTGTCAATACAAGTCTGGCACGAGCGCATAATCAGACTCACGACACGTCTGAGGGGCGCATACAGCCGTGGTCATAGTCTGGAGGGAATAGGTGAGAGAAGCAATTAGTATCAGTTCGACCGGATGATCGAGCACGCACCTGAGAGCTTGCTCAGGCTCATATATGCGCCTATCTAGCGCACCGACGACCGTGAGCTGGAGCGATTGACGCATGGCACATGGCATATGGATACCCACCATGCAGAGCAGTGTCGGCAACTCCGGACGAGGCACTTTGTTGCCAGGAGCAGCGTCGGGCGAGAGATCAGCATTGGGCGGGACAGCAGTGTCGAAACTTTGAGAGAGGCGTGCGCAAGAGTCGGGGGAGAGAGCACTGGCCACAGCATATATGAGTGCAGGATTATAAGGCCTCGAGCGGAGGCCTCGAGGGCAGAGGGTCTGACGTATGCGAGTCGCGACGCGTTACCACGTTGGTCAGGTGATCGTAGAATAGCGTACTTGTTTGAGAAGTGCTTGAGAATCGGGGCGGTTGAGTATGTGGAGAAAACGTGGTGAATATCCGATATTCTCTCCAGATTCTCTTTGGGAGAACTTGGCGTGATCTCCTGTGGACGTGTGAGTCGTACGGTGGCATGCTAGTCCTGAGTATTTGAGTTGGCACAGTGAACTAGTGTTGTCGTGGTTGTTCTGTTCTTGTCAGGTATACTATGATGGTCTTCATGACACGATATATTGGCGAGTAAGGGCCGTGTAGGTTACAGTATAGTACAACATGATACAACGATAGTGACGAGCAACAGATATACAGATATGCCAGAGCATAAGCAAAGCAAGAAACATGGATCCGAAAGGTGAACCTGCAAGGCTCCAACAGTCCAACACCACCACTACGTCGCAGACGGCTGCGCAACCTCGGCCAGCTTACGCTGCAGCAGTCGCACGCGGGCCTTGCCATTCCCTTTGACCCACTCCGGTTCGGTCTCCCAGTCAAAGAGCACGCGCCATTCCCACTTCTTGCCGAGGTTCTTCATGTACCCAGGCATGACCTTCCCTCTCGATGCGCGCACGACGACGCCTAGCTCGATGAACTTCCCATACGTCTGCAGGTCTGACTTTACGCCGTCGGGGGTGGGGTGCGGGCGCAGGCTCGAGCCGAAGGTGCGGTACATGGGGTAGTACTACTAGTAGCCCAACTGCGCGGGTCCGAGCTGCGGGGCGAACAGAACAGGGAGGAGATCGACGAACTCGTCGTCGCCTGCGTTGGCGGCACGGAGGCGGTCCCGGAGACCCGCAGACGCGTCCCAGCCCTCCTTGAAGCGCTCCCTGTGCTCGGACGCATCGGAGAGGACGCGGTCCAGCGGGAGGAAGGCGCAGTTGGTGTACGAGAGCGTGAGCGCGGGGTTCGCGCCCTCGGGACCGGGCTCGCGGTACTTCAACGGGACGAGGCACATCTTGGGCTCTTTGGTAAGGAAGTTCTCGGCACCGCCGAGCATGAAGGCCTTGGCCTGGAGGATGCCTTGGAAGGAAGGACGATGGATCTCCGTGAAGTCGCGGAGGAGCGCCTGGAGCTCGATGAAGTTGGGCATGCCGGGGACAGGAGCTTCGATGAGCTCAGGCCGTTCCGCGAGCAACTGCTCGTTCTCGCGCTGGAACTTGCACAGGGTCCTCCATTGCAGAGCTGGGTCAAGAAGACACGTACGGGGAACATGTGGCTGGACACTTACTTGTGCTGCGGCCACTGTGCGCGTTGGCATTCCTCGCTGCAGTAGAGCGCGGTCTTGCATCCTTTGCAGACCATGAAGCGCTCCCCATCTTTCCGGGCTCTGTCGCAGTTCCGGCATCTGCCCTGCTTATTTCTGAGTTCCGCGGGGTCACCAGGCCGGAAAGTCTTCTGTAGAGGGTGCGTCTCGATAGGCATCTGCAGAGAGGCTGGTGGTAAGAGGGCGAGATGTCCGTATTGGAGCGCCCATCAATCCAAGTAAGTTCGTTGTAAGTTCGGCATACAACAAGCTACTTACCGCAGCAGTTCGCTTGAAACCCGCCCAAACCGGCTTGCTCTCTCCCTTCAACATGTCTTCCTGTCTATAACGTTCTTGTTTATGTGTTGCTTTCTTGAAGTTCGACTACGATGTCAGTCTCTCTGGACGAGATCAGCGACGTGCTCCTTCCGCGGCGATACCAGGAGGAGATCTTCGTGCGGGCTCAGCAAGGCAATGTCATCGCAGCACTCGACACCGGCAGCGGCAAGACCTACATCAGCACGCTCCTCATCAAGTGGATTGTGGCGCAGAATGCGGGGAAGGAGAGAATCGTCGTCTTCCTCGTCCCGAAGGTGGCACTCGTCCAGCAGCAGGGCGAGTTCATCGCGAAGCAGACGTCCCTGCGCGTCCGACAGTTCTCAGGCGCGACGGCGCACGAGATGGGCGACAGATCGGGGTGGAAGAGGGAGTTTGACGACTCGGATGTCTTCGTCATGACAGGTATGTTCATCGTCGTGCACTCGAGTATGCTTGAATATACAATCCCACCGCAGCACAAATATTCTTAAACATCTTGACGCATTCACATTGGCGGATGGACAAGGTGCGCATCTGCGTGTATGTAGCTCGTTTCCTGCTCATAGCGACACAGGTTTCCCTGCTCATATTCGATGAGTGCCATCACACGCGCAAGAACCACGCGTACAACGGTATCATGCGCGAATACTTCCAGGCGCCCTCCGATTCGCGTCCCAAGGTCTTTGGCATGACTGCATCGCCGATCTGGAATCCTAAGAACGCCGCGGAATCACTCACTACGCTTGAGCGCAACCTCGACGCGAAAGTCATCGCTGTCAAGGAACATGTCGATGAGCTCGTCGGACACGCGCCTCGGCCCGAAGAGGTGCGCGAATCTCCATCGCGTATGATAGAGGCTGACCACGTCAATAGCACATACAAGTATACCCCGCGCCTCCTCCCCAATACCCCGAATACCCCAGACGATCGTTACGACAAAGCTTGGATCTAGAGAGACTTCCGCCCGAGATTGACTTTCCGGTGGATAAAATCATGACGAGATACGAGGTGACGTTAAACAGCCTGGGTCCCTTCGGCGCGGAGTATTTCCTTTACACCGAAATCAGGCAACGTGTCTCGCAGCTCATCCAGGAAGCCCTTGAGAGCGCCATGGACACGCTCACCACGGATCAGTACGCTCTGGTTGTCGGCGGCGGAACGATGACCGGCTTCGCCAGCTCTGTCCATCCCAAGCTTAGGGAGCTGGAGTCCATCTTGGCGGAGTACAGGTCGTTCTTCGACCCCCCGGACGGTACGACGCCGATCCCAATCCCTCTAAGCTGGTGCTCCCCGAAGGTCAAAGTCTTAACAGAGGTCTTGTTCTCGCGTTACACGCAAACCTTCCAGGGCATCGTGTTCGTCGAGCAGCGCCACATCGCTAACTGCCTAGCCGCGATTCTTCCCCGTATCCCTTTGCTCACTGGGCTCATCAAGACCGAAAGTCTGGTTGGACATGGTACCGGTGGAAGTTTGACCAAGGCGCAACTCAAGGGGATGGCTACCCGAGGCCAACAAGATACTGTCAAAATGTTCAGGGATCGTCAGCTGAACCTTCGTGAGTAGCTCTGGTAAGGTCGAGGGCGGAAGAGGACTGACATGTCATAGTTGTGGCGACCTCTGTCGCGGAAGAAGGGCTGGACTTCCCAGTAGGTTTGCTGTTAATGTTGACTGAGGCATTGGTCCCTGCTGCTTTGCAGGCCAACATCCTACTGGTCAACCCAGAGTTACGCGCTTGTTGCGGCAGATAACACCCGCGTGACCCTCGGCTGGCTTGTGGTCTGCCTTGGAGTGTTTATTCGCACTTGCAACATGGACCCATGCCCCAGTAGATCTGTCGCATGAAGCTGATTTCTCCTAGGCCTGCGATCTGGTGATACGCTTCGATCCGGTGCAGCATATGGTCGGATACCTACAGTCCCGTGGCCGTGCCCGCCACAAGACATCTACATTCATCATCATGGTCCAGAATGGCGCACAGATCCAAGCTGAACGATATCTACAGTTCCTCCACAGCGAGCCTCACCTGAAGAAGGTGTACCAAGATCGCGACGTCGGTGCCGAGGTTCACCAGGAGGACGAGGTGGACGATGAGCTGCCAGATCCATACGACCTTGCGGAGCGCGAACGCTACATAGTACCCTCGACTGGTGCCGTCCTCACATACAACAGTGCCATTGGCCTGCTGAACCACCTCTGCTCCCTGATTCCTCGCGACAGATTCACCCCCATGCACACCCCCAAGTACTCTGGCGATTACACCGCTACGGTGCAGCTGCCATCCAGCTTGCCGCTACCGCCGGAACTCCTTGTCTATACCGGCCCGCCCAGGCGTTCAAAGAAGGAAGCGAAGCGGGCTGCTGCCTTCCTCGCTGTGAAAAGCCTGCATGCCTTGAGCGTCTTCGACGACTTCCTCCTACCGGCAAAGAGTTCTCATGCCACCGACCACGAGGACTCGGATGGTGTCGCAATCATGGATGTCAGCGCAGTCCCGGACACATTGAACGTGCGCATTCGCGATCCATGGTGCGTGAGCTCCACGTTGTGGTTGCACATCGTCTACGTCGACGGTGTCGCTACCGCTGGACTCGTCACCGGGACCTCCCTACCCCCCACCGACTTGGTGGCAAACGACAACTTCATCTCGATTGCCGACGGAACGGAATTAGTGTTGCATCCTCGCGACGTTTGGAGCCAGCGCCGTGCGATGCAGGACTATACGAGGATGGGTGTCTGGTGGTGCATCACCGGCAGAGGTATCACTCTCCCGCTGACATGCTACCTGGTCCCCATCACTCGTGACCATAAGGTCGACTTCGACGCAATCGGGCTCGCGGTTGCTCACCCCTACGGGTCGTATAACTGGGACGGTATCGGGGAGGAGCACTATGGACATCTCATGTATATGAACAACAAGGAGTTCGGACGACCTCTCCTCCTGCAAAAGTTCCGCCCGGATGTCACACCGTTGTCGACTCCACCTGAAGGGTCGAAAGAGGCTGCGTACCCCACGTATCGCGAGTACTGGTTGCACAAGTACACGCGGAAGAACCACGCGCCGTACATCTCCACCGATGGACCTTGCGTAGAGGGCCTGGCACTGTCGCGCAACAGCTCGTGCGCATATTCTCCTGAGAACAATCCCTTGCCCCCGCCCGTCACGAAGGAGCCTACCTCAGTCATCTTCCCTCGCGAGCTGTGCAGATGGATCCTCATGTCCGAGCACATGTGGCGCACCTTCTTCGTTCTCCCGGAGCTCTGTCACCGTATCACAGACGTGTACCGCGCGCGGGAACTCCGCGCCACGCTCAAACTGCCTCCTATTGTCGACGACCTGCTGATCCAGGCAATCACGCTCCCAAGCGCGAATGCGGGGTTCAACAACCAGCGTCTGGAGACATACGGGGACGCCGTGCTCAAACTCTGCGCCGTCGTCCACCTCTACACAAAGTACCCCCACAGACACGAAGGCCAGCTGGACAATATGAAACGCACGTCCATCGCGAACAGGACCCTACTCGCGCGTGCGCTCGAGTGCCATCTGGAGCAGCACCTCTCGCCGGAGACGCAGAGTATCCGGCTCTGGAGATATGTCGTCGGATCCGAGGAAGAGCAGTACTGCATCCGCCCATGTCGCTCAGCCCTCCGGCAGTTCCCCAGGCGGAGTCTACAGGACTGCATGGAGGCAATCCTCGGTGCGAGCTTTGCCACGGGCGGGATCGACATGGCTCTCCTCACTGGCACCGTGTTGGGACTGTCGTTCGGTGGACCTACTCCGTGGCATGTGCGGTACTCTCACCTTCTTCCAGAGACTCCGGTGTCCCCCTTGTTCAAAGGCCTGGAGGAGACATTGGGGTATTCCTTCAGTCACGGGCAACTCTTGCTTGAAGCCATCACCCACCCATCCTTCCGTACCAACAATTCGTCCTATCAGCGACTCGAATTCCTCGGCGATGGTAAGCACATTTTTGATTCCCTCAAAGCTCAACTGACGTGTCAATACAGCTGTCGTCGACCTCGTCGTGACCGACTACCTGTACAGGAAGTTCCCCTCTGCGACGTCCGGGCAGCTCTCCTGGGCACGTTCGCGCGTCGTATGTGCCCCCGCACTCGCCTCAATTGCTGTCAAGAAACTCGCGCTCCACAAACTGCTGCTCATCAACAACGTCGAGCTCAGCATCGCTATCAGCAACTACATCCCCATCCTCGAGGAGATCTCTGCCGAGGAGGTCGTCCTGCATGGGTGGAAGTACGATCCGCCGAAGGCACTCAGCGATGTATTCGAGAGCATCATGGGCGCGCTCTTCATTGACTGTGACTGGAACTACGACAAGGCTGCAGCAATCATCGAAGTCGTCATGGAGGACCTGCTCGCAATCCTTAGCCCTGACTTGCCGAAGGACCCAGTGACGGAGCTCATGGTATGGGTGGCTCAGGCGGGATGTAGATGCGTCAGTTTCTCGTAAGCCTTCCCTACCTATTGTCGCTGCATCGGCTTCTCTATCTAACACGCGTATCCCACTTTCTAGGAAATCATACAGCCGCCCGGAGGTACGGCGAGCTGATTGTATGTCTGTACTGGTGCATGGGAAGACGGTCGCCGGACCCATTGCAGCTCGCGAACTCTCCCTGGCCAAGGGTCTCGCTGCGGAGAAGGCGCGCGCGGTGCTCTCAGACCCGGACTCGCCACGCCACCTCTCGCGTGTGTGCGAGTGCCGGAAGAAGGGGGCGCCGAGTCCCGAACATCCCCAATCTGAGCCCAAGGAGGAGCTGCCACTGGATGTCCCGGATAAAGAGGACTTGGACGACGAGACGGACGAAGGGTTCGCTATGCTCGCGAGGATACTGGTGGAAGAGACGCAGGAACCGGCTGTGGAGGAGGAGGAAGAGTCTGACAGCGAGGAAGAACACACGGACGAGGACTGGGTGGAAGAGGTAGAGGTCGAGATGATGATGGAGATGATGGAGGTGGACGAGTAGCGGCCTGGGTATGTATCAATGCGCCGCCGGTCGGTATAGACATCCGATGTACGACATGTAGAAGTATTCCGGGGTGTTGTTGTACGAGTTTTGTGTATGGACGCTAGCATGAATACTTGCATACTCGTTACAATGGGGAATGCGAGAGGACAGGAGAGGACAAATGATCGACTGCATAACACTTTCGGCATCACTAGCTATAGTACTTCGGGTGCCGTGACGAAAGTCTGTACCATGTTACGAGGGTGCACGGGAGCATGAACTGGCACCAAGCGGCCATGACACTCATCAACACCAAGATCATGCAGGAACTTGCCGTTCGCACGTAGGGCTTTTCAGCTGGCGTAAGCACAAAGGAGAGGCAGCTCTGGGGACGTGGGAAATCAGACCTGCATGGATTGGCACCTATTGGCACCGACTCCCCGCAGCAAAGCAACATGAACTAGTACCGATCGATGGCGTAGCACTCGGAGCGACTAGTCCAGGAGAGAAGCTGCGAGAAGTTGGTAGTACGCTGGAGATGTTTCAGCACAAGACAAGGGGAGGTTATGGCCATATCTCTATATCAAGGTTGCGAGTTCGTGAGTGCCCCATCCCCATACCACTTGTCATCGTCAGCTGGCGAATATGAACACCTCCCTTGTGATCCGCGATAAAGCGTCCTCGGCGGCCTCGCATGGCCTAGTGATCACTCCGGCCCTCAGGACTTGCTCCCATTGCAATAAAGACGAGCCGCCCGCGGCGGGCAGGCCGTCCTTCTATCGGTGCGGCAGATGTCTGGATCCCTTCTACTGCGGGAAGGAATGTCAGAGAGCTGCGTGGCCGGTCCACAAGTGAGTACTCACCTCATGAACGTCTTGCTTGACTGGACCTCTAACAATGTTTTTTATATCCAGGTTAACCTGCCGCATGTCGGAAGGCGAGCGCACCGAGGCGCGCGAGCGAAACGAGGACATGCTCGCCGCGTTCGGACTGCCGTCTTCGACCAAGCTCGGACACCAGCTCCGCGACTTCATTCTCGCCCACCGCTGGGCTTTCGAGACGCTCTCCAAGATCGCTGTGAAGGTCTGCAACCCCTCCCCGACCCCGTCGCTACCTTGGGAGACACCCATCGTGGTCTACAACCTCGCGTATCTCAAGAATCGTAACCCAGCACGCACCTTTACTCTGGCGGGGATGACATGCACCAGCGTCGAGCGCACGGGCTTCCTCGAGCCGAGCTTCAAAGAGACGTATGGGACGACTGCGCCACATCGCGTTCACGCGCACGAGCGATACAAGGCCTCCGCCGGGGAGGGTTACATGGGTCTCCTACCCGTCCGTTTCGTCACCAATGTCGGTCTCTCCCCTGTCTTCTACTTCCCGAGGCTCCGTCCGCGCCTTCAGGGTGCCATCGCAGAGCGTCCCCTCTGGAACGATGCCATGGCCGACGTCGCAGTGACGTGCTACACCGGTATCCGCGATGGCATCCCCATACGAAACACCGACAAGCTGGACCCCGTAGTGAGTGTACCCGGATACTTTGTGCGGGACAGGAAGAGATGGACCTGGAGACCTCAGTGCGAAGGCTGGGCGGCGTTCGACGGAGTTGTGGACAGAATGAGATGGCAGCCGAGTCGGTCGTTCAGCAGGCTTCCGCCCGAGAGTGCGATGAGACTCCTTGACTATTTGTGAGCTTCGGTTATATAGACGTATTTATGACGCTACCTGTATGGCCATGCATTCGCGTGTCATGTCTCGTCCATCTCGTCCTCACGGATCACAATCTGCTCGGCGACCTGAACGGTGCCCTTCCCACCCGACTTCGTTTTCGTGCTTGGCTGAGCGCTGCCAGATCCAGCACCTCCGCGACCCAGCTTGTTCTTCCGCCCACTTCCTCGAGCAGGTCCCACAGCCGGCTCGTCCACGCCGTCCCCAACTCGAATCACAACACTGACGGTGGATTTGCCTCGTGTACGATACGAAATGTCTTCGTCCTCGTCGTGCGGGATGACCTCGTCCTGCACCTCGACGCTACCGGTGAGGATCTCGGTGCGAATCTCGTCTTGAGGGAAGGGAAGTATAGGGGGTAGGGACAATGCAAGCTGCATTAGATGTGGTATAGCCGCGCCCATTGCGCTGAGGTGCAGAGTCTTGTACCTGGACGCGATATGAACAGAACCACCCGTGGAAAGAAGATGCAACGCACCCGTCTTTGATGAAGACATCCTTGCATCGTCTAAGATATGCACCGAGTTCGGTTCGACGCGTGATGCAGAAGTAGTTCTTGCCTTCTATGTGGGCAGAACGCGGTCCCGTGGCAGAGACCGACGCGGGCACCGTCGGGAACGGACGCGGAGGAACGAGTTTGCGTACTTTCTGCGCTGAAGCGTTCGCGTTGCCCTTGGCTGCCTCCTCCCGGTTGACCTTTCTCGCCTCTCTAGACACATCTTCCTCTCTGGACACATCTTGCGAAGGGGTATCGGGGTCCATCGGTGCCGTCGCCACTTGTGTATCAACTGCACGCGTCCGACCGTCCTCTGCTTGAATCTTAAGTTTCTTGCTGGCGGAACTGCGCTCAGCGTCGGTCTTTGAGCCAAGTTTGCGCTTTGCCATGGTCTCGATGGCGTCGACAGCGGGGCCGACGGCGAGCGAGAGGTTCGGGTAAGAAGTAAGTAATTGAGTAGGACATACTTACGGGCTTTAAAGGTTATTAATCCCAGGCTTCCGAGCAAGAGTTATCTGTTAAACGCAAGTTAACTATCAGATAAGTCTGATTAGACGCTCGACTAAGAGATCCCTCGAAATTTTGGACTTCAGATTCTGAGGACCAGGACGTCCCTCCTTGCCTTCGTCCCCCATCCTTCCCCCTTCCTTCTCCTCGTTCTCTGTACAAAAGGGTTTCATTGAGCACCCAGAACGCCGCCAAGATGAGTCAAGATCCAGCGGAGCAGAACATCCAGATGTGGAAGGTGAAGAAGCTCATCAAGAGCCTCGACGCCGCGAGAGGGTACGTCCGGCCTGTGATGCAGGCATTGCTGGGAGTTGACCATCCCGTGTAGAGCTGGCACATCCATGATCTCCCTCATCATACCGCCAAAGGTATGCCGGATTGGCTAGGATCGATGACAGATCGACTAACGGTCGAGCACAGGACCAAATCTCCCGAGTCTCTGCCATGTTGACGCAGGAATACGGAACAGCTTCTAACATCAAGTCTCGGGTCAACCGACTCTCAGTGCTCGCGGCCATCACATCTACACAACAACGTCTCAAACTGTATAACCGTGTACCCCCGAACGGCCTCGTTCTTTTCGTCGGTACGATCCTGACGGACGAAGGCAAGGAGAAGAAGGTCTCCTTCGACTTCGAGCCTCACAAACCTATCAACACGTACGTCATCATCATCTTCATATGTCGAGCTCGTGCAAACCCATCCCCAGGTCGCTGTACCTCTGTGATAACAAGTTCCACACGGAAGCGCTTCAGGAGCTGCTCGAGTCGGACTCGAAGTTTGGCTTCATCGTCATGGATGGTAACGGTACACTCTTCGGTACCGTCGCCGGCAACACGCGCGAGGTCATTCACAAGTTCACTGTCGACCTCCCGAAGAAGCACGGCCGTGGTGGTCAGTCAGCCTTGCGTTTCGCGCGTCTTCGTGACGAGAAGCGCCACAACTACGTCCGGAAGGTCGCGGAGTTGGCTGTTCAGCACTTCATCACGAACGACAAGGTCAATGTGACTGGTCTCGTCCTCGCGGGTAGTGCGGACTTCAAGACCGAGCTGAGCCAGAGTGACATGTTCGATCCCCGTCTGGCCGCGAAGGTCATCAAGGTGGTCGATGTCAGCTACGGCGGTGAGAACGGCTTTAACCAGGTGCGTCCCACGGCTCCTTCCTTCATAGATGCGATGCTGAGCTTTCGTGACAGGCGATCGAGTTGGCAGCGGAGGCTCTGTCGAATGTCAAGTTCGTCCAGGAGAAGAAGCTGATCCAGAAGTACTTCGACGAAATTAGCCAGGACACCGGAAAGTACTGCTTCGGTATCGACGACACCCTCAAGGCACTTGAGCTTGGTGCTGTCGAGACGCTCATCGTGTGGGAGAACTTGGACATCACGCGCTACGTGCTCCGAAATGCCGCTGGAGGTAAGGCGATCGCTCCTACTATCCACTCAACCGTGAATATAACGAGTACTCGCAGAGGAGATTGTCGTCCACGTGAACAAGGAGCAGGAGAAGGATCGCGAGAAGTTCATCGACAAGTCCACCGGCTTGGAGATGGAGAAGGTCTGCGAGCCCCAGTCGCTGCTCGAGTGGTTCGCCGAGAAGTACAAGGAGTTCGGCGCGAACCTCGAGTTCGTCACCAACCGGTCACAGGAGGGCGCGCAGTTCGTCAAGGGCTTCGGTGGCATCGGCGGTCTGCTCCGGTACAAGGTCGACTTCACTAACCTCCAGAGCGTCGATGACGAGGAAGACGAATTCTTGTCCGACGACGACGACATCTGACTTATATGGCGGCTCCGTAGTGGAGCCCCGCCTGGCTTGGGCACGCCGGGAGGGGCGGAGGGTAGGGGAACGTCGGGAGAGCGCGTCGGGGCTGAGGGTGTCGATGCGAAGGTGGAATCACCGGATTGTGGGGCGAACGACCGTGGTGTCGTCCTGCCGTCCGTTCGGTTGGCCAGGTTGGTTGTAGTGGTTGGAAGCATCTCGGAAAGCATGAAGACCACGAGGATGTTCGCGCCGAAGAAGAGGATTGGTCGACTCGGCGAGAGGGAGCGGATGGCTCATGCTGGAAAGTTCAAGCTAGCGTCAATATTACAAGACGTCTTCGCCACGTCAAGGTGTGTTATTCATCTCCCTCATTTCGTCGTACTTGTAACTGATCATCTTCTTGTAGAAATCGCAGTCGTCCCCATCGTGTATTTGTTTCTCAACGCACCTGTTGTTCTAATATTGTTTGCTGTCATCGCTATCCATCACATCAGTTGTAGCCTTCTGGACACTAAGTATGAAGTAGCCAACTTCACGAGAATGTCATGATTATTGCAGTCCTGCTACGTGTCCTCGTCGCAGGTGGGTTCAGAATACTCTCCTTCCTATACACATGATGGTATAGACTATGGCGCATTTCAGGTGCCTGCTGTCGTTCGTCAGACAGAGTGCGTGTATGGAACATGACGCGGCCTAGCGTTGTCAGCGTACACAGGTACACCCATCAGTGGTATTTGCCTCCTCAGGCCATTCCATCTTTGGCACGCGCAGCGGCTGCCTTCCGCTCGATGAATGACAGGCGAGCATCGTCCTTTGGCGCCGCATGAACCTCAGGATCATTCTCAAAGTCCTTGAACAGGGGTGCCCACTTCCACACCTCGCCCTTCTTCCGCAGATACCCTGGAACAGAGCAGAAGTCCTCCTTCTTGGGATCCGGCCTGAAGACAATCCCCATATTCATGTACCTGAGGTTTCCATCGATCTGCAGCTTCTCACAGGCCTCGCACGGGTGGATCACCCGCTCCGGGTTGTCGAACGTCTTCTCCATGATGTAGAACTTGGCCTTCGCGATTTTCGGGGACGCCTGGAAGACGACGATCTGGGCGTCGACGAACAGCGGGTCGTGCAGATGCGAGTCTATCAGCTTCTGCCGGTGGGGTGCGCTCGACTCCCACATCGCCGCGTACTGGGGATAGCCTCGGGTCCAACGGGATAGCGGGAGGTACGCGGCGCCCTTGAACGTGAACGCGCGTGAGGGGTCGACGTCCTTCATGGACGCACCGGGGCCCGGAGCATTGAAGCGCAGGGGGAAGACCATGATCTGCGGCTCGTCGCGCGCGAAGATCGCTTCGGCGCCGCCCTCGAAGAATGCTCTGGAGGTCACGTAGTGCCGGATGGCGCCACGGTGAGACTCGATCCAGTCTCGTAGCAGGGACTGCAACATGCGTCCGTGCTCTTCCTCTGCGAGCACTTCGGGCGTTGGTGCAGAGGTTCGTGGCGGGTCGTTCATCCCGCTGTACTGCTGCGCAAACCGGCACATGTGCCTTCATATACATATGAGCGAGACATCCATGGCAAGAGATGGCGGAGAACACGCACTTGTGGGAGGGCCATGCAATGCGCTGGCACTCTGGGCCGCAATATGGGGTCGTCTTGCACCCGGTGCAGACTTGGAAGCGTTCGCCCTTGGCCGGTGCCCGGCCGCACTGTCTGCAGGATCCATTCTTGTTACGGATTCGGTAGATGTCCCCATCCGCTCCCCTAAAGGTCATCTGCAATGGATGCGGTTCCGTAGGCATCGGATGCTAGCGCAGTCTGAGGTAGTCACTGCATGCCCCATCCTGAGTGGGTATGCATACCACTTACAGTGTGCTCAACGAAAGCTGATATACGGATGTATACGGTGTTTCTATGGTTTGGTTTGAACCGGTTGAACCACAGGGCCGTGCGGCTCGGAGGGAAGTTGAACGCGCGCTACGGAGGCAATCAGAGATCTCGATCGACGGATGCATCCGCGCTATGTACATTATAGGCGCCTACGCTGCTTTAGATTTCGTTACCAGAACCCACAACTTGAATATTGTCACCACACCTACGCTGGCACTATGGGCATCGAGAACCATCCTCTGCAGACGACCTTCCGGCCTGGCGACACCGGTGAGCTCCGGAACAAGGAGGGCCGATGCAGGAACTGTGATAGAGCGCGCAACAGCGGCGAGCAGTTCAGGTTCTGCAAGGGATGCAAGAGTGCTCTCTACTGTAGCGAGCAATGTCAGCGCGCGCATTGGCAGGATCATAAGTGCGTATGACCACCTATATTTCTACTTTCTCGACGCTGACGAAGTGTGTGCGCGCAGGGATATGTGCAACTACTCGCGCAAGAATGCGGAGATGCTCGCGAGACAGCCGGAAGCAGTCGAATCCCCTGTCGTCGGCTTGCCCAACTTCATCGAGCTCAAGGCACTTCTCCGTGACTTCTCAGAGACCCATCGGTCGTCCTTCCAGAACATGCTGCTCGCCAAGCTGGCGCTTTCCGGTGGTGCGGAAGCCGTCCTCGCGCGCGGTCAGCAAGTATGCCTCGTCCCACTGAAGTACCGCCAGCCTGGACCGGACGGCGTCGTGAACCCCGCGCTCACCTTCTCCTACACGAACATGGCGTTCCTCCCTCTTGAACGCGTGCTAGCGGATGCGCAGACCACCCATGCTCTTCTTGCCGAAGGATGGAAAGCGTCGGCCTCTCTACGTGAACGCCTGCGTGGGACATACGCGAACGAGCCTGAGTTCATCGACCTCATGCCGGTGATGTTCTCGCCGCAGGTCGGGCCGACGCAGATGAGCTACTTCCCTCTCTATCAAATGCCTGGGCAGGCGACACGCGCACACTACCAGGGGGAGGTCGAGCTGCTGTCGAAGTTCATCGAGATGGGTGTCGTGCTCCGTCAGCCTCATCCTGACAAGGCGGCCCTGCCGGGATACATGAAGGATCTAGGCGGCGGCAGGAAGTGGGAGTGGCGTCCTCTGGTTAACTGGAACACCGACCCCGAGTGACGACGCACGAACACGACGAAGGAGCGGTTGCAACTCCTCAAAAGGAAGATTGCGGAGGCTCAACGGCCTACTTAAACCCGCGGAAGCTGGATATATGCGTGCCGTACAAACCGTCATGCGCTGCGCATAAGTTTCCAAGCTCGATGTTGTTCCTTGGTCTGGATCGGATGTGTACAGTACATATTCGAGATATCGTGATCGCGGATTCCCGGAGAACGCGATCTGCTTGCACCATCACCCTCCGCCTGCTCATGATATTTTTTGAGCCCAACTCTGGAGCTCAGCTCCCTCATGCATGATTTCGTCGCAGTGCGCCCTCCATCTTTCCATGTTAAATTAGACACTGAGCTGATTGTGCTGGCCCGCGACTTGGACAGATATGCTTGAACTTTACCCACGAGCCACAAGTTTGCCTCTTCCCTCTGCTGTACCGCGTCCCCGGTCCTGAAGGAGTAAACCCCGCGCTCGCCTTCCGAGTCTCGTACATCAACATGATGCCTCGGCTCCCAAGACACTATTTGTAACACATACTAACGTACAGCTTCGCACAATGCGATATCAATACAGGAGAGGATACGTTATCGAGGGAGCAGAGTTCTAGTGCGTCCATGGGGAACCGAGAGAGAAGTTCCTATGAACCGAGTACACTGGCCCGCCGCCCGTCCGATAAACCGAGAGCGTCTGTCATGAGGCGAAAGACCTGGAGCTACATCGCTTGCTAGTATGCCATCGTGGCTTGCGGCATTGAGCGTGCAAGACCAAGACCAGAGTGAACTTGAGCGTAGATGGGGCAACACCACTGGTGAGGGGACGCAAGACTAAACATAGTTTAGGCGAAAGTAGCGGCCAGTCTTCGAAAGAATTGAGGCATTGTTGCATGACGCGGAGGAGAGGAAGCGTATGACGCATGGTGTTGGATTACGATGCTGGGTTAGGGCGGTTCAGAACTGCGCCGAGCGCGATCAAGAGCGAGATGGATGACTCTGAGATGCCCATGCGCCGTAAGGCTTCTCGGTTCTCGTCTTCCTCTATGATGCCCTGTTGAGCATGGAGGAAGTGGAACAACATCGGGATGCTCCGCCCGCTCTTGATGTGTGAGAGCGCGTAGTCCAGGGCGCGGTGCTGACCGGGATGATAGCAGGACCGTCCAGGAAGAGCTCTTCAAACTGCCAGTTCTTTCCCGAGCGCACGTAAGCGTCCAGGACGAGGGCAGGGATCGCCCACCTTGGTGGTGCGGAGCGGGAAGCCCATGTTGATGCTGTTGACGCAGACATTGATCATGTCATGCAGGACAACGGTGGTAGTCGCGGGATCGTGGGGAAGAGTCGGAAGGGGCGCCGCCAGAGGAAACCATTTCATTACTCCGGCCACGTTGGACTCCGGGACATAGTAAGTACTCAACCGCCAGTGGAGCGCCGAACCCTGGGTGCGCGAGAAGGCCCGGACTGCCTCTGCGCGCAAGGCCTCTGCTCGCTCCCAAAGGAGCGGATGCTCACGCATAGACGGTTCCATGTCGCTGAACGAATGGTCGACCAGCATGAATCTGGTCGCAGGGTTGAAGCTACGCGCGTCGGCTACGGGAAGTTATCGCAGAAGCGTAGAAAGCGAGGAAGTTCGACAGAGGCCGGGCTGACTGCCCGAAGAGCCTGGCAGTGTAGCAAAGCCATAGAGTAGGCGATAGCGTGGAAAGTGTAGTAGTGCGCATTGAGGAATTCCTGAATGTGCGAACCCGAGCTGACATAGACGACTTTCGATTGACCAGCACCGTCCTTGGGTCTGCATATCGCCCTGTTGATTCATCAGTTAGTTGCACACTCCAGACGTCGGACTCCTCACTTGTGTTTCGACCAGGCCTTCTTTTGACATGCGGAGCTACAGTAGAGGGTGGCACAGCCAGCGCACTTTCTCAGCTTCTTGCCATCGGTGGGAGGCTGGTCGCATTCGCTGCAGTGACGCAGCGCGTCGTTATACAAGGCTGAGCGTTCGTTCAAGCTGTTCCAAGCATCGTTCGGAGGAGGCGCCTTGGCGAGAACTACTGCGCTTCCGCTGCGACAGACCTGCCTAGATTGCTGTTGAGCATTAAAAAACGGGCTAGTCCCTGACTATTCTACTCACTTGTGAGATGCCCATGCCATTCTTTTTGGCAGACGACACTGCAGTAGACGACGTTGGGATCAGAGCAGCCACCACATCTCTTCAGCTTCCGGTCAGGCGTCTCCAGTTCAAAGCAATTCCTGCAGCATTGCATCCTCGCAGCATCAGGCAGAGCATCCGGAGTGTCGTGCATATCAGACCCAGCAAGAACGAACGACCCTAGGCAGGAGAGATGGTCGACTGAGTTCAAGTTGAAGTTCAGAGGTACGCGTCAATGGTTCAACTTCACGGATGCGATAAGATAATATCTATGTAGCATCGCAGTCCGCAAGTTCACGTAAGTTGTAACCACCAGTATGTCCAGACAGGTTGGTGTGCTTATGTCCTTCGTTTGAGCTAGAATGCCACGTACATACGATAGACAGCGCATTCAATCGGCACTGATCGTGTACAATACTGCTATGACGTCTGGAAGGAGATTACACCGAAAACACTGTAGTGCCACAGCTACCAAGTCAGTCAGTTGTGCCATGGACAATACCGTTACATCTCATTGCAAGGCTACAGAATACAAGGGTTAGAATTGCCCACTGTATGAAAGACCCATTGCTACAAGTCGAACTCGAAGTCTGAATCTGAATCGTCACCCTTCTTGCTGCTCCTCAAGTTCTTCGGTGCCCTCGCGTTCGTCCGAGTGCCGGCCGAGCGCATGCGTGAAGACGGATCGTCATCGTCGAGGTCCTCGTTGTCGGAATTGTCCGACCCGTCCCTGTCCTCGCCTGGTGGCCTGCGGACCTGCGGGATGATTGCCCCTCCAAGGATAAGCACCGCCTCGAGTTCTGCGGAGCGACTCAGCATGGGCTGCGCGCACATATCGCACGAAGAGACATACCTTCTACGCGAGCTTCGCGTTCAGCGCCCCAGGCGATTAGCTGGTTCAGCACCTCGCCCTTGCGGTAGATGATGAACATGGGCAATCGCGCGTCCGGGAGATTCGGTATGCATTTGTCGCCCACGATCGAGACGAACTTCGTGTGTGGGTGTCGTTGTGCGAGCTCGTTCACGAAGTTCTTGGCCCGATCGCTGGCTGGGATACTGCACGGAGGATGTCAGGATGGAGGTGACCGTGAGCAGGAACAGACGTACCCGTCCTTGTATAGGAACACGACCACACCGGTTCCACGCTGCAGCTCGTCACCTTCCTCGTTCACTTTACTCGCTTCGGTGACCTCTCGAGTGTAGTCTTCTCGTGAGATGGGATATACCCGCCCGAAGCGCGCCATCTCCATCTTTCTCGCCTCCTGCAGCCGTCTCCGCCTGAGCACTTCGAGGATGCGCTCGGTCTCATCATCGGGGGCCTCCTCGGCAAGCTCTCTGAGCTGAGAAGCTGAATAGTTTGCGTACTTCTCTTCGAGCGTCGGCGAAGGAGGAGGCGAAGGGGTGCGAGGTGCTTCGGGCTTCGGCGGTAGAACTCCGTGCTTGCGCAGGATCTCGTTGCTGTTCCGGAGATGTGAGCAACACCGCAGACTAGTATATGGTCGTCTCACAATTCGGTATCTTCGTCTGGGTTTATGGCCATGGTGGTAGAGATGAGAGAACGACTCTCCGAAGCGCAGCTCCATAGGCGCAGTGGCTGCAGGCCCGCCCAGCCATCCAAGCTGTTCTTTGTCCTTGACCACCATCTACGACGACCATGGACTCGGAGGCGTACGCAGACGACGACACGCAGTTCGTCAGCTTTACTCCCGATCCCGAGGATGACCTACCCCCGGGCTGGCAACCGACAACGACCTCATTTATCCACATTGCGGCCCCGCAGGCTCAGCCTACAGCGACCGCACCCTCTACAACCTCCTCCGAACTGCTCTCGGCCCTCGACGAACGCCCGCCTCCCATCCCATCACGCTACACGCGCACCTCGCCGCCCCCGCACTACAACCCTTACCCGTATGGCCGGACATGGAGGCTCGAGCGGCCCGTCCTGGGGCAGGAGCAGTACATGTGGTACCACCGCGAGGACGAGTGGATGAAGATCTCGACGGGCGGGTGGAACAACGACCTCCGCAGCCGCATCTTCAACAAGTTCGTCGCCAACATCCGCGAGAAGCAGCACGCCGCGAAGAAGGAGTGGGAGGAGCAGCAGCTGCGCGAGAAGTCCCCGCCGGTGCCCCTTCGCGCGACGCCCCCGCCCGAGCTCGAGCACCTGCCCGTCGACCCGGACTCGCTCGTAGACCACAGGTTCGATTTCGAGTTCATGACTGCCACTCAGGAGAAGGGCTTCCCGGTCAGGACGCTGATGTCGGGACGGCGCGCGATCGAGAGAAACATGCATTCGCCCAGGGGGAGGGTATTCCAGGACTACTACCAGGACAACATATGGGTGCGGATCAAGGTCAGTGCTGAGCTATATCTGGTGTGCTATTCCGCGCTGTTACTGCGGTAAGAGGCAGCTGTGGCCTCAGAGACTGACAGAGGGCTCTCCAGTGGCCCGCGTACCCTGACCATGAACCAGCGCGGTCTGTCCTTGTCACCTTCCGCTGCGCAGGCAAGAGCCATCGGAGGCGACCATGCACGCGGCTTGAGTTCTCTGTCGCGCTCGCCGCCCTCATCACGCGATACTACGATGTACGTCCACTCATTCTCCTTGTGTGAATCCCGCTGATTCGCCCGCTTGTACAGGAAGTGTCTGCTATGCAACCTCACCCAGCATTCGAGCATCTTGCACTAGGGTCCGGAGAAGGACGCATATCACTGTACGCGCTCCGCATGATGGGCATCCGTGCCGCAGAGAACGGGATTTTCGACCTTCAGCTAGAGCTTGATACCTCTGAAGCGGATACGCAAGGTCCTTCGGCGGACGAAGTCAAGATCATTGAACCTTCCTGGCCGAGTGTCCTTCCCGTAACCTGCACCGTCGCTCCACCGCCGAAGGTCCCCTACAGCAATTACTTCACCCACCTCAATCCCGACATGACCTCGACCCACACCATGCCTGCTTGGCCTGATAAGTAGTTTCATTGGTTGCACACTGTCTAGTTTAATCGATCTTCTGTAGCACTAGAAATACACACGAAATCCTATCCAAGCTTCCAAATGGGTACATTACGCTATTGTTCATCGTGTACAGTCCAGATCATCTTCTCCGGTCCATGCAAGCAAATCATTGCGAGCTGCTCCGAGTCGATGCTCAGTTCTGCAGCCTGCTCCGAATCATCTGTGAATACCACGACCTCGCACATTTCCTTGCGTCTCCCGACGTGCGCCTTTAGACGGTCGAAAGTCACTTCTTGTTCCATGCAAATTGAGCTCAGTTCTTCGGAGGCTGCTCCTGCTTATCGACCACGGTCCCGCTCATCTCCCGCCCTCCCCCAACGCGCGCCTTCAGCCAGTGCTTGCCCGCCCTCTTGATCAGCGCCTTCCGCGCGAACCCGCGCATGTCGATGTACACCAGCGTGACGTTCCGCGCCGTGTGCGTCGCGAGATGCGTCGAGCGCCCCGCCTCGGGCCCGTACTTGTGCGCGACGACCGCGCTGACACGCTCGCTCCCCACGTCAAACGTCCGTTTGATCGAGTCGTCGACGGTCGACAGGATCAGGTTCGCGCTCAGCAGGAGCTTGTCCTTCGTCTTGACTGGCCTCGGTGCGGTGCCGGGAGTAGATGTGCCAGACGCGGGCGCCGACGGGGTGGTTGTTGCCTGTCTGCCGGGCAGCGGCGACTTGCTTCGAGGAGGAAGAGGCGGTGCGGGGCCGGGTGGGGGTGCAGCTCCGGCTCCTGGCGCAGCGTTGCGTCTCGGCGGTAGAGGAGGCTTCCCGTCTGGCGTTGGCGCAGCTGAGGTCCCGGGATACGGAGGGGGCGCGTCCGAGGATACAGATGGTGCGGATTGGGCAGGTGGAGCGGTGGACGACTGCGGGCGGGTTTGCGTGCTCGGTGAGGAGGCGGTAGCTTTGCCCTTGTCTGATGCGCCAACCGCACGCTTGATGAGGCCCTCGACGATGTCCACGGTCTTGGAGCTGACCTTGACAGCCTGCCCACTGATAGCGTACGCACGCGACAGGGTCTGGTGCGTGCGCGGGTGCGAGAGGAGGAGCAGCGCGCGGGGAGGCGGAGGGGGCGGAGTGCCATCCTTGGCCTGCGTCGGGGCAGGGGCGGAGTGGTTGATGTAGTAATTCGTCGCGGATGTGAGTCCGCTGAGTAACATAGAGGTAGATGATGATATGGCTTGGCTGGGATGGCAGCTCAGTTCGGTGGGCTCAGTGCGACGACGCTGAGCAGACTCACCTGATCATTGTAGCGGACTTGGTCATCCAGTCCTGATCCTCCGGCGGAATGGCCCTCACGAAGATCTCCCTCGCTTCGTCCAGTTCCGACGACTCGTCCACGTAGGGAACGACGCTCGTCCCCGCACCAGTGTACGCGTCGTACATGTCCGGGGGCAGCTCCAGCATGACCGGCGCAGGCTCGCCGTCCTTGCCCTTGACGTCCACAGCGAGGGCGGGATCCTCCTTGATGCTCACCTTGTTCGGAAGCTCGCCGACGACCTCCTTGGTCTGCTCGTCCATCAGCACCAGCCTCCCGCGCAGGTCATCCGCCGGCCCCTGCCCCGCCTGCGCGGCCTGGGTCTGTGGCGCGTGCTCGTGTGCGTCCGCATGCCAGTCGAACTCTGCGTACTGTCCGAGAATATGGTCGAGTGCCTCGACGGTCTCCGCGCGGTGCGGGTCCGGGCGGGATGGGATAGGGACCGTGAGGCGGATGAACGACGGCTCCTGGTCGGCGGGGATCCCCTGGGTATCGGTGTGGAAGGTGTACGTGCGCGCGCCGTCCTGCGCGATGTGCAGCGATATTGACCGCGCGGGGTCGATTGGGAGCTCCAGCGAGCCCAGGTGCAGGACGAGGATGAGCGAGCGGTCGGACGCGGAGAGCGAGGCGGCGAGCGGAGCGGCCTTGTCGCCGTCGTTGGGCGCGAGCGTGACGCACTCGAGCGCGAGGGTGCCACTCTCGCTCGCGGTCGACGTTGAAAGCGTTACATCAGGTATATGCAACAATACAAAGGCTTCGGGGTGCGTCGACATCGTGGTAGATGGTAGAGATGATATGAGGCGGCGGAGCACCACCGTCTCTATGTGGGAATACTAGTTCTAGCCAAGCGACGATGTCATGCATCTCGAGCTCCGTCGGAGACTCGAGCCGTCTACCGGTACATATACTGGACGACCTCGGAGCTCATCCACACAACACAGGGTAAGCTTCAATCATCAGGTATACACTGAGACATCGCGTTGTACGAGCGCGATGTCGTGGGCAGGACGGCCATCAGGGATTGCTTCAAGTTAGGAATGGGTACAGGCAACGAGGGGGCCCGGGAGGTTCCTGCTAACTCGTGGATTGTATAAGATCATAGATGTATAGCAGGACCTCATACTCGGTCTTAGTCAATTGAGGCCTCGATATAGCCTGCGTCCCGTCGCAGGAGGAGCATCAGGTCAGTGGGACATCGGCGGCTTTGATGACCAGAGGCAAAACGCCTGTGCGGATAATGCATGTTCAATCAGTTGCGTGAACACGAAGATGTCGCAGGACGAGGATAAATATGTACCTCCTGTGACGAGCGGATAGCCCTGGGGTCGGTCCATGGCCCGCAGGAAGCCATTGATAATGCCACTATGCGCAGAAATACAGATGTCTCGACATAGCTCCATCAATAGCCTGTACGAACGGGTGCGAAGACATGAGAGATGCTCACAGGTTTCCTTGTCCAGCGAGAATATCCGATCGAAGACCTGGACGGCACGTTCAGTGACATGCGCCTTGGTCTCGCGTTCGTCGGCTTTCCAAAAGGTATCTTCCTCGGTGAAGCTCTCCTCGAATTCATAGATCGGAGGAGGGAACTTCTGGGCAATGACGGCCCGAGGAGAACGCTTGTCGCAGGTGTGTTCACCGCTCTCCTCGCGCAGATTCTACATCGGTCAATCTTAGCTAGCGACCTCAGAACAGAGTCTTACAAAGCCCCCTGCTTACCTCGAGTATAGTGCAGCGCAGCGGGGCACCATCGAGGAAGTCGGCGCCCACAAAGGTCTCATGAAAGGTGCGGAGTGCCCTCTGCAGTGGGCTCCCGTAGTGTCGCTCCGGAAGAGGGATGTCAGAAGCTCGTTCAGTCCTCCACGCCTCCCGAGCCGACCTGGCTTGGTCCAATCCGAGGTGAGTCAACTCTGGGTCAGGACCCCAGACAAGTTCGCCGTCGCCGTCGAGTTTTGACCAGTATCTGAAGGCGAGTGAGCGCGTGTACAATTCGCTGAGGCGTTCACGCACTCGTCCCAAGCCTGCATTGTATGCGAACGGTTAGTGATAATAGAAACATCTCCGAAATGCGGCCTTATAGCCTTACCTTTGTGCCGTACTTAGCTTCCCCCACATTATCTAGAGAACCTCCATATGTAAGTCTTGGCCCTCGGGTGAAGTCAGTCTTGAACGATTCCACGTACGAAATCCTTGCCCGTGCCGTGCAAAGAAGAAGACCTTGTATTGAATACCAGGTGCGGCGGCGGCGTTCAGCTCGTTGATATGCGCATTGAATCTGCGCCATCGATCCGCGGAGTTGTCCAGCAACCCGAAACGAGGAGGGAGCTACACGCGATATCCGATACGATGGTGGATAGGACCGTGACGATGAGTATGACATACTGCACCGATAGCCACCGCGTTGGCATCAGGTTGATCTTGGGCGAAGAACCCCGTCACGATCTAGCCAATCCAGGATAAGTGGGGTGGAAGTTAACCACCATCCTCTCATACTCACGGAGTACTCCCTCTTGACGTATGAAGACATCGTTGTATGCTGTAGTCAAGAAGTAAGAGCGCCAGAAAGATAACCCCCGATGGACGTCGACGTCTACTTTTAAGAGGCGCGAGCGCCTCTAAGACGCGGCGCAGGCCGACTCCGAGGGAAGGAACCTTCAAGTTGTTCGCCTCAAGCAGTGAAGCACAACACATCTCTCACAATACGATGACACTCAGCGTTCCGACAGAGATGAGACGCAACAAGGACAACTTTCATTCATTTTGCTACCCACGCCAGGCGGGCGCAGAACCGATGGACGGACCATGGTCGGGTAGCAAAAGCAGAGTACAACAGTGTGCTAATGCTACAGAGATGGTCCCTTTTGTACTGATACATCTATACGAACAACGCGCGGGGTGCGGAGTAGAAGGGGGGCTGAGTCCGTCTGAGCGGCGAGCCCGGCCTCAGGTCTATGATGAGGATAAATAGTGAGCGCATGGCCCGGTCCGCTACATGGGACGAGGGCGCATGCGGAGGAGCCCAGGTGTGGGAGGTGATGCAGGGGGTGCGTGAACGCAAAAGAGTGCATGGTGGGGTCGGAGGACCGGGGTCGCAAGCGACGACGGTCGGGGGAAGAGGGAGACGTCAAGACGTCTAGTTGAAGTTCCAAGAGACCTTGAGGACACCCTCATCGAGGTCGCCGAGCTCCTCGAAGAGCGAAGGGCTCATGTCTGGGCAAGTAGTCGTCAGAAGCGCACTCGGAGAAACAAGTATTCGCAGAAAGTTACTCACCGATGTCGTTGGCGCCGCAGCTGGGGCACTCGTCACGGACGGTAGCCGTCGCGGTCTTGCCGTTAGCGGTGTTCTTGATGGTGACCTTGTCGTCGCAGTACTTGCCACTGCCGTAGATGTCGCTCGAGATGGCGATGATCTTGTCGCTGTCCTTGTTGGTCTTGCCGCAGGCACCGAGGCCGACGTTAAACCAAGTGCCCTAGACGACGGAAGGATGTCAGCGTGCACCACAGGGATGGCGAAGAAAGAAGCGGGACGTACACGGCCAGTGCGGGAGCGCTTCTCAACGATACCCGAAGGGCTCGAAGGGGCAGCGATGACCGCGACGATGAGAGCGAAAAGGAAGGCGACGACGGCAAAGCGAGACATGGTGCAGGAAAGAATGTGTAGGGCGAAGATGAACGACCGGTGGTGTACGAGTGAGACAGAAGGGGGACCAAGTGCGTGAAGCGACGGAAGTCGATGAGACTGGTGGGGAAATGGGAGGTGAAGGCAGCGACCCTTTTATATAGCGGACGACGCGCTCTCGAGTCGCCGTGGCCGCCGTCCCAACATCATTTTGCGTGCAGGTGGACTTCAAACTTCCAGCGAAATCGAAGAACGTCCCCGTGAGCGTTGTAGGGTGTTGTCTGACATGGGGGCTGGAACGTCCACGACGTCAGAGTTGGTAGCAACAGCACCCTGAAAAAAAGAACATTTCAGATCGGAGCTCCGCAAGCCGTCGGCGATTCCGGAACAGATGACGCCGACAATGGTTCAAACGTTCAAAAGGGTTCAAGAGACTCCACAGATCGTGGCGAAGTCCAGGTGTCGGAATTCAAGCAGCGGCAGTGGGCACACAAGAGCGGCTCCGTGGTTCGGCGTTCTCGTATAATCCCGTGCCGGCGCGATGGTTCATAACCTCGATCGGTTGTAGTTTCTTCTCCTGCACCCTCGGACCTGGGACATTGAATTTAGCCCGCCACATTTCCAAATACGACATTTTTGAGGCCTTACGAGTACCCACCAATAAAGTAATTGGCATGTGGTCATCCGCAGCGACGCACACTGGCCTCGAAAATATTTTCGTTGGAACCGTGTGGGGCTCATTGACGGAAAGGAGGCCCACTGGCCACTGAGACTCAGCAAACAGCTTCTAGAAGTGCCCGCAGGTACACCAGAGGGAGAAAGTCCAGCAGGAAAGGCGGTGAGCGAGGGCGTAGGTCCAATACATGATGCCGTTGTGGCACCGTTGCAGAAGGCTACGAACCTCCGCGGAGACCAGACAAGTCCTCCAGCTTGATACCTCAGGCTGCTCGCGCGAGCGCGCGCTATCCGGTAAGACTTGGCGGTTACATAGCACAAGGCCCGATTGCCTTCACGTCTTCCACAGGAGGTGTCGCGAGAGCCCCCGATCTGTAGTAGTCACGAGTATATGCCCGGCATATGGAATTGACCGAGCATGCATGCATATGTGCGCCTGGCACCAGCAGATAATACCAGCAGTCCGGAAATCGTTTCTCGCGAGCTGTGCGTGGCAGAGTCCAGACTGTTTGGACGCTAGTCAGACGACCCCTCCACGTCATGGTCTAGGAATTACAATACGAGATTTCGCGCACCTTCCTGTGCTCTTCCGTAGCGCGAGGTCGACAGCACGAGAGTCACTGGTTTCCCTACTCGACGCCTGGCCGGGGGCTCCTCGGAATCCGCCAACTCGTCTCCGAGCGGCCGCCTATATGATATCGAGACCTGTACAAACGCAAGAAAGCGTCGCATGAGACATGATTTTGCAGGATCGGGCCGGCCGACTGTCGGAAGAGTGACATAGACGGCGGGGAGGGTATCAGGAGCGGAGTCTAGCGTCTGCACAACGAGAGGATACTTACTGGTCAGAGGCTGGCTATGAGATCGATCTAGTGCGAGTACGAACGCGACTCTCATAACCACCAGCGCACACTTCAATCGGAGCCTGAAGAGACACTGAGCCGACTCTCGCTGAGTGTCAACGAGACGGTCCTTGATCAGTATATTACGAGTTCAAGTTGAGTTCGAAGGGCGCAGTAGCCTCGCGATCGGTAGATACATGCCCTCCGACTTGAGGAAATCACGGATCACAGACCGGGTAGGACTGTGGTCGCATTGCGCAAAGCATGGTGCGACGATTCCGCCATCCTGGCAGGGCCCATTCGATGGCGATGGGCCGGAACGGCGAGTTAGAAGCATGCTCAAACTCGCAGCCACTGGAGACCTCAGCTGCATTTCTAGCTCACGGGTATTAGATCCCCCCATGTACCCAATTCCGAACGGATATGAACTACACGACATTGCAATAGAAACAGAACAGGAGAAGAAAGAAGAAGGAAAAAAAAGGGAAAACAAGCCCCGCGCGCACGATGACGTAGCGAACGAAGGCGTAAGGGCCCGCAGACACCACGCGCAAGATAAGGAGGTGGTGGCAGAGAGGCGCACTAGTACTAAGAAGTAGGAACTGGCAGGGATGAAGGGAAATGGGGGATGCGTGATGTGTGTGTATTTAGGGTGAGTTCACGATAGATGGAGATGAAGAGGAAGCGATATATCTCGTGCAGGAAGGACTGAACGTGGATGGTCGTGAATTACGGACGTCTGGATATCCGTAGCCGCAGCAGCCAGACTAAAAAGCAGACACAGACAAGACAGAACGGCCGTCGAAGTCGTGTCCGTTCATCAGAGGATGATGCACTTATTTTTCTTCTTGACGACAGGTGGCTCCAATGCCGCAACGATCGCCTGTTGGGGCGGGTAAGGCAAGTTAGCATAACACGTACAATGGTCGGAACACGAGCCGACGCGCCGCAAGCAAACGTCGCACGACCCAAAGAGGTGCTTACCTCGTCGAAAACGTTCTTCAATCCCTTCTGTGTCAGGGCCGAGCACTCCACGTACTTCACCGCGCCGAGCTCCCGCGCAAGCCGTTCGCCTTGCTCGGGAGTAACAGGCCGCTGCTTCTGCCTCGCCAGCTTCTCCAGCACCTGAGGGTCGTCCCGGAGATCGATCTGCGTCCCGACGATGAGGCAAGGCACACCCGGACAGTGGTGGTGGACCTCCGGGAACCACTTCTCCTTCACGTTCTCGAATGACGCGGGAGACGTCACACTGAAGCACACCAGGAACACGTCCGTCTGCGGGTATGATAGTGGCCGAAGACGGTCGTAATCCTCCTGACCTGTGACACGCGCCACATCAGAGCGAGTAGGGCATGAGAGGCGCGGAGAAAGACGCACCAGCGGTATCGAACAGACCCAACGTGTACGGGTCGTCGCCGATCATGACAGTGACAGCATAGTTATCGAACACCTGTTAGCGTCGACAGAGGCGCGTTGGGATCATTATATGTGAAAAGTTGCAAGATCACGCACAGTCGGGACATATTCACTTGGGAACTTGTTGGTCGTGTACGAGATCAACAGACACGTCTAGCCATGCGCGAGACATACGTCAGTGACCGTCCAGCTTGATAAAACACTGTGCCGGGGGTAGGTCACGTTCCGACTACTGGGCAAAGTTGGACCCATCGAGAGTGGCCCGGACAGGAGAGACAGGTGGTCAAGACAACACAGGTGAGTAACGCTACCTGAGCCAACTTGACCAAATATGATCCCGGAGCGCGTCCCCTGCTGGCGGGTACCGCGAGTACCTATTCTGCAGCTGCTCGTCCGCCATATCCCATGCGCTATTGGCTCTTCGCCACATAGCGCCACACTCTCCATGATAGTCGTCACTGACCACCAAACCCCCCGTGCAGTGAAGAGACAGGAGACGCACCTTGCCGACCGCACCATCTCCTACAACAACACATTTGATCGTCTGCATGGCTCTCCTGAAGGTCTAAGATGGTCGTTGTGGCAGGAGTCTAAGCAGGCAAGACGGACAGCGCGTAAGTCACCGCGCACGGACCTGGACGCATCGGCAGACGGCGCGAACATGCAGCGCTCGCGTGTCACGTATTGACGTGGTCGCGACGGGCCACAGTGTGCTCACCACCGTGCAGAAATCCAGTACTCACCTTGCTGGTACAAGGGAAAGCCGGGGTTGCGGGTGCGAGAAAAGTCAGGGTCGGAGGAGAGTTGGCTTTATATCGCACGAGAAGACGAGCGAGCGGGACCTGTAGAGGACTGGCGAGGACAGGGGTCGGCAGATGCTGGAAGCGAGCCTGGGGCCTGGCGGAACCAGCGACGAGCGCAGTGTTGATGAGCTGGAGGTGAACGACGGCGTCGGCGGGGGAGGCGGCGGATGAGCGAGGTGCGGACTGTCTCGACTGGCTGCTTGTGCCTCGAGGAGTTGGACTTGACGACCGGTTCACAGCATTTCTAGAACACCTGCCCTGAACTCATCATGCGCCACACTCCCGGGGCTCTTAATGCAGCATCACAATCGCTTCTTACTGGGCTTGTAGCTGCTTGTAGTCGTTTACTTGGCACTGTTATCGTTCGATACAACTCCTTCTCTGATGTTTGAAACGGGCATCCAGCCACCCTGCACATTTCGCCTTATGTCCGACCTCCGTCGGCCAAGCTCACCTCCGCGAAGGTGGTAACGGTCTTCCTATCCGCAACGCTAATCTCTCCACACGCACTTTCCATGCCGTCCGCAACCTTCCGCAACCTGTCTGGAATTGCAAGGTTCAAGTTGCCTAACAGCAGTATAAGTACGTGTGCTTTCCCACGGCTATTACTGTATTTAGCGCTCGTAAGCCAGACCGCGCGCGTCACCGAGTCCGCTCTCGCAGTCGCATTCCCACTTCCACCAGCTGGGTTACTCACCTTCGCTCACAACAATTTGCTGCGGTGGTCATGTCAACATCGACGGAAGTCTCAAGTATGTGACAAGCTTCTGAGGGATGAGGGTCCGTTGACCAGAGACGGACAGGTGGCGACACCTTCCCCCGCCGCCGGGGTTCGCGTCTGCAGTCAGCTCTGTACGTACACGACACTACTCTACCTCTACGACACGCACATTCTTACCCGCTGCGCATTTTGGCTCAGTCGAAGGTCTCGGGCAAATCCGTCGCGACTGCAACAGCGACTGCGTCCTATGAAGAGCTGAAGGCAAAGCGCGCATGGGACCTCGCGTTCTCCCCAGCAAAGTCCCTGCCCATGCAGGCGTTCATGCTCTACATGTCCGGAGGCGGCGTGCAGATATTCAGCATGGGCATTGTCTTCATGCTGCTCTCGAGCCCGTTCAAGAACCTCGCATCTATGAATACTGGTACGTCAACCTGCAGCTCCCATCCTGACACGCTGTTCAAGGAGCCCTGTGCAGCGTTCGCGCCGTTCGCCCCTGCATCATCATCACCGAAGTCTTTGAGCACCCTGCCCCTGCAGAAGATTGCATACTTGATCTGCAACCTCCTGACGCTCGCGCTTGGACTGTGGAAGTGCCGCTCGATGGGACTGTTGCCTATGGGCACGGGTGATTGGCTCGCATTTGAGACGAGAGGGCAGGTACGTATCCCCTTTGCTCTGATGAGTCAGGTCGTCTATGGCTCACGGATGTTGTAGCCCCCAGAGATACTGCTTGTATGATCGTACGCATGCGGCCACGTATTACATTTCCTTGTACAACACCACCCTGCTCGTCAGAAGTGTCCCGACTGTTCGCCCAATGCCACCGTCCCCAATACGACAGCTGGTAGAGCACACCGGGTAAGGAAGCGTTGCGACCCGGCAGGGACTTCCTCACCGCGTTGGTCTTCCAAGACCTACTACCACTGTCCCTGGTTCGCAGGAGGGCCCCGCCATAGTCCGCGTAGACCTGCGTGGACTTCCACTTCGACACGCGTCACCTTTTACAGCCATCAGATCGCGCTATCTACTGCTGAGGAGATCATGTGCGCATTGGTTGGGGCCATAGACGAGAGCATACGAGGCTAATATGGCCACCTAGGAAGAAAGTTAGATACCTCTGCTCCTTCGTATACTGCATATGGAGCAGAGAGATGTTACAGCCGCCGCTGACGGCCACCCAGGTCCCTTGACATCTTGAACGGAGGAGGTCTGTCGTTATGCCATTGCCTCAATTTGCTGATCGTGACGGACGCTGATGATATGGCTACACTGTAGAAAGGTTAAGACCGTCTCATTTCCTTGCCTTCGAAGTGGAAGACTTCTCCAAGATCTTGCAAACATGCATATCAGCCTCGGCACGGTCACGACCCTGCTGAGGAACGTACCTGCCACCAAGAAAATGCATCCCCATTGCCACTGCCAGCCAGTCGCTCCCTCGACGACGCTCTCCTGCGTGCCATCGGTCATTTTCCACCAGCACTGCCTCTCCCGGTCCTCCGCAATACCGCGCATAACCGCATCATAGTCCGACCCGGGGTATTCCAAGTTCGTGATGAGCAGCTGGAGAGGTGGGAAGTGGATGGAGTAGCTTGCAATGTGGTGCTTCTCGAGTGCTTAAAGGCCTCCTAACCTGCGGACGGCGCCGTGGATCTGCTCGCAATTCGCCCGGGCCTCTCAATTCAGATGTACGATCCGTGCGACCCACATGAGCGCAATGTCCGCAACCGGTGGCAGGCAGCAATTAAATGATCTCGCGGACGCATCCTGCGGGCAGAGGGGGCATCGTCGGAGCGGCGATGTCGGACTGGAGTCAGATGCACACATTTCTGAGTCCCTGATGTATGAAGTTTTGAAGTCGCCACGGTCTGCTCGAGCAATCGTTGGCAGCGTAGCGTGTATTGATGATTTGGCACATTCGCACATGAGGAGACAGTCTTCATACCCCGAGACTCGTGAAACGAACCAGCTACCACTGAGAAGACGGACATCCGCAAGACGGCTATGCAGGGCGATCCTGAGGGCAACAAGGGGACGGGCTTCCGACGTGCTTGCGTCTAAGGTCTACCCATGGTACGGACTGAGGGACGAAGTCATCAGCAGCTATGTACATACAACGCATGAGAGGCATTGCCCACGTACGAATACCTGGTAGGGAACCTCAAACCGGAGTTTACAAGCGGCTCACGGCGGTCATGAGCTGGGGAGGAGATACGTTCGGGAGCTTCAGCTGCCCCAGCACGTCGTCTAGCCCTGCGTCGCCGCCCCTGTAGTTGTGCCAGTCGGTGAAGAGCGGCTTCCACGTCCACTTCCCTTGACGCGAGAGAACCGGCCGGGCAGAGCGACAATAGGGTCGTTGCCCTCCAGAACACGAAGAGGACAGCGCATGTTGACGCAGCCCATGCAGAGCATCAACATGTCGTCGAAGATCGCTCTCTGCTCCTCGGGGCCTACATGGTCGGCAGCAGTCGGTCGGAACTGTGCGTACGTGAGCGACATCTTCATCGTCAGCCCCTCGACGTCGTATATGACGATGGCCGAACCGACGTAGTCGGGATCCTGCGTGCGTTCCTTGTGCGACGCGAAGGAGAGGCCAGAGCGATATTCGCGCACTTCGTCGACGAACTCGGCCGAGCTGAATTCAAGGCTCTTGATCCAGAATGCGCTCCCGGGGTCTCGATGGGTGCGTCGCTCTCTGGGAGAGCGGGGCACCAGGCGGATGCAGAGTGCCTCTGTCGGCTCGTCCTTCTGCAGCCAATCAAGGGGACCTTCACGGTGGATGGCCGCTTGCGCGATGGTCGCCAGTGCCCAGCCATGTGCCTCCCGGAAATCTGCAAGAGCTTCCGAGAAATTCGCCTTGGAAGCGAAACCGATCGTGCGCTACTCTGCGAGAACGAGCTCTTCGTGAGGTGTCCCTGATTGAACGCAACTGGCGATAGACTTGCACGAGGTTCTGCAGATCTCTTGGTTATCATCATCATACGCAGGATCGGAGCTATATGTGAGCCTCACTTATGTCTCTTCCACGCCGCTTTCTGGCACTCTCTATTGCAGTAGAGCGCGGTGTTGCATGCAGCGCATCTTCTCAGTTCAATTGAGGAGACTTGGAACACCATTCGCACTTCCGCAGCTGTGGTGGAGTGATAGCCGGTCGCTGTCCGCATATAACGGGGCTACTGCAAGAACTCGTGAACAGATCTTGAGAAGGTGTATCATGAAGACCATTCATGACGTGCAAAGAGTGAGGTATGTACGGGACATCGGCAGGCACTTTGACTGGGCGAGTCGATCGGACTTGCAATTCAACTAATCTCATCTTGCGCCAGATTATCAACACCTAATAATCTTATCGTGTCTCAACTAGAGTTTCGTTCCTCCTGGCTTTCGACGCTACATGTAGAGAAGATGTACAGTACTCAGAAAGCAGTGGAGCAGTCACCACATTTCAACGTTTCAACAACTGCACCTCATGCTTGAAGCACTTGTTGCAGAGTCGTAAAGCGTCACCCCTGCCGACAATGTTCGGCATAGTCTGTCGTTTCGTCCATGATAAGCGTGATAAGCAGAGAGACGATGTCTGAGAGGATTACGAGGGACGGAGGTACAACTCGCAATGGTACAAGAGCAAAGCCCGGAGCACTTGAGCCTTGGGTCGTAAGGACTGCGAACTGTGAACGTCACTCGTACAAACATATACACAAGGGACTCATCTGGCAAGAATGCGTCGACAATTATACTGATAGTATCTCATTCTCCAGGGCTTCCTGGTCCGTTCTGTGGTATATAAGTGGTAGTAGACGAGTACGGCTCCACCATCTCCCATGTGAGAACAGTTTGTGTGGCGTGCCCGAACTCGCCGATGTGCGGCATGCAATGGCTGCTCACGGGTGTAATGCATCCTCCGATATGAGAACGGAGACACCACTCGTGATCTGCAGAGAGCTGAGGATCAACTGAGGAATCGTCATACGAGTCTTCATCTCAGCGACGGCAAGGTCGAGACGGCGATGCTGACCCGGAGTGTAGCTCTTCCAGTCCTCGAAGATGGCCTGCCATGTCCAGCGCCGTTCCGAGCGCACAAAGGTTCCGGGATACGCCAGGAGCGTGAAGGCATGCCCCGAGACCTGCATCCGCATGGGGAAGCCGTGGTTGATGCTCCGCGTGCAGAACTCCGCCATGTCCTCGAGGATCGGTCGCCTCTGCTCCGGGGTGCCTGGGGCTGGTGCTCGGGGGGTCTCGACGGGAAAGTAGTTCATCGCGCCAGCATGGGTACCGGGGACTTTGTACTTGACCGCGAACAGCTGGCCGGTGTACCGCGGATATTGGAGGGTGTATGCACGGTGAGCCTCGTCGCGCATAGCGGCAGACTGTTCCCACACGAGCTCGCTGTTGCTCGCGTAAGTGTCCAAGTCTTCGAATGTGTGGGAGACAAGCAAGAAGCGGGTGGCGGGGTTACGATGCTTGTGCGTATCGGAAATGGTGGCTTGGCAGCGAAGGCGGAAGCGGAGGAGCCTAGACAACTCGGAGGACGGCACGTCCGGATTCGCGTCGCGCTGAAGCTGGCGCTGTACGCTGATGAGCATCCGGAAAGCCCATGAATGCGCCTCCATGAAGTCCTGGAGGTCGCGCGCGAACACATCCACGGACTCGTAGCGTAGCGAGCCACTGTCGCCGCATCCTCTGCCGTCCCAGCCCTGCACGATGGTCTAAATATCGCTCGAGGTCAGATATATGCGCGTCAATAGCCCCGGAACACCTACTTGTGACGACGCCACTCTGCCTTCTGGCATTCGACGCTACAATAGAAGGCAGTCGAGCAGCCACCGCATTTCCTCAGCTTCGCGCCGGACGTTTCGCGCTTGGCACAATTGTTGCAGTGTCGCAATGCGTCGCCACAGAGCGAGTTCTGCATGAGCGGCCCGTCCCTGGCAGAGTCCATGATGTGTATGCAGGTGTATGCACCGGCGAGATGGTGGAAGGAGAAGAGGGAACAAGCGCTAGACTATGATTATCGCGGACGTCTGGGCTAGACGCAGATTCAGATCTGACTGTCAAGGCCCACCGACATGCCCTCTGGTTGGAAACCCCGAACGAAGCTCTGTCGTTGGCTCATAGTTGAGCTCAAACGTGACCGACGTTGACGATATAGTTACACTTCCGGGCACCAATGTCGCGTCGTATCATCACGCTTTGCCTTCGAAGCGGAAGACCTCCTCAAGTTCCTGTAAACCTACGTCAACTTCGGCGGTCACGACCAGGAGATCGAGTACATACCTGCCACCAAGGCACCGTGCCCCCACTGCCCGTCGCACCCTCGACGAGGCTCTCCTGCATGCCATCGGTCACTTTCCACCAGCGCTGCGTCTCCGGGTCCTCCGCGATCCCGCGCATGTCCGCATCATAGTCCGATCCCGTGTACTTGAAGTTCGCGATGAGCAGTTGGAGGGCCGGGTAGTAGTGGATGGAGTAATCCACGATGTGGTGCCGCTCAAGTGCTGCAAGGACCCCAGGCCAGACGGCGGCGTGGATCTGCCTGTACTCCGCCTCGGCTTCGGGCTTGAGCTGTATGATCGTGCGAACGAGATCAGTGCATCGTCCGCGACAGCAGACCGGTGGCAGGTACGGACCTTTATGATCTGGCAAACACGTTTTGTGTGCGGAACAGACATCGCTGGGAGACGCAAGGCTATGTTGGACTACTTCAGCCGTACGCTCGCTCTATAAAGCATCTCGCAGAGCTTCGTGACCTCCAGTGAGAGTCCCGACGGCCCGAGGCTCCGTCCATGCAGGACCTTGCAGGACATATGCATCCGGATTTCTATCCGTCTTCTTCTGCACTTGGGCCTCGAGGATTGCTTGTGCTTTCCCATGAAGTTACTTACATAGCTGAGCTCATCGCGGGATGTCTGTAACAATCAACGCTTGATAGATTCGAAGTCATGCATCAAGCCTCCAGGGATGATCACACCGCCAGAACCAGAGTCCAGACGAGTGTCAGGCCGCCAACATCTCCCGGTGAGTCCCCCTCTTTGAGCGAGCTGTATACAGGTTGCAAGCAATCAGCCAGGATAGATACGGTGCAACGAGGACACTGTCGAGAACGGTGGCCAAGCTTGAGCTGCAGTACTAGTTGCTGCAGTCATCATTTATTGGAAGAAGTTGGGAGACCGCTTGAATGCGCGCGGCTGTGATTTGGAACTCCGCCAGCTACGAGGCTCGTCCCGCACACCTCGCGGCCTTGCATCCCAACCACACCCGCCGTCCCTCCGCCCGTTCCTGACGACCTCTCACACCTCTTTTACGACGCTTTTTGACCATTCGACATGGCTGAGGGAAGCAACTTCGACTACTTGTTCAAGGTGCGTGCGCCGCAGCCCACGAAAGGAAGACTGGGATATTGATTGGTCTCTGCTCGCTCGGATAGGTCGTGCTCATTGGAGATTCGGGTGTCGGGAAGTCGTACGTGGCCTCCGCTTTCTCATTTGCCATGCGTCATGCTCACTCGCCTGTCCTTTGTCTAGTAATCGTGCGTGTTCGCCGCAGTAGGGTAGATAGAATGGAGTGTCTGACGCAAGCTACCCCGCAGTGCTCTCGCGATTCACTCGCAACGAGTTCAACCTGGAGACGAAGTCGACCATCGGCGTCGAGTTCGCCACCAGGTCTATCAACGTTGACGGCAAGACGTTGAAGGCACAGATCTGGGATACTGGTAAGTCCTTCGCCAGCACTTGCGTTCCTCCTCCACTCTCCCCTCCCCTTCCCCGTCCCCTGCTGACCTCGCGATCTACAGCTGGTCAGGAACGTTATCGCGCCATCACCGCGGCGTAAGTGTAGTCCTTGCTTCTCTTCCTTCAGTTGCGTATGCTCAACCTCATACTGGGCTCCTCGGTGTAGGTACTACCGCGGCGCAGTGGGCGCACTCCTGGTCTACGATATCTCCAAGCACGCAACGTACGTGAACGTGACGCGGTGGCTGAAGGAGCTCCGTGACCACGCGGACTCGAACATCGTCATCATGCTCGTTGGAAACAAGAGCGATTTGAAGCATCTCCGGGCAGTCCCAACGGAGGAGGCGAAGGCATTCGCAGGTGCGTTTCTTCCCCGATGTCAGCATGGCCATGATCTCTGACGGCCGTCTGCCTGTACGTGTAGCTGAGAACGGCCTATCTTTCATCGAGACGTCTGCGCTGGACGCATCCAACGTCGAGTCGGCCTTCCAGACAATCCTGACTGGTGCGTTTTCTTCGTTCTTCGATCCTCACATGGAGACCACGAGTTCACACACGTGGCCCAGACATCTACCGCATCGTATCGAGCAAATCGCTCGAGCAGTCAGAGGACCCCATCAAGCCCACCACCGGCGACACCATCACCGTCAGCCACAGCGTCGACGCGCCCTCCAACTCGGGCGGGAAGTGCTGCTAAACGGTCTCCGGTCTCTTCTTATCGATGGTTGAGCTATGGGAAGAGGTCGCTGGAGGGGTACATTCACGAGCGTCCCGGGAGTCGGGACGCTTGCGACTTCCTCGCCAACCCCTCTGTGCATACGTCTACATATGTGCCTTTGTTGTAATTATCTTCTTTCCGCTCTTGTTCTAGCTGCCCGGCGTGCGGTTGGTGTATGCTCCTTGTTGTTGGTTCCGTTGTTACTGTACATATCAGGTTCTGGATAAATAGAGGAGCACGGGAACAGTTCTCTGAATCGCGACCGTTCTTGCCTGCGACCGCGGTCCGCAGACATGCGAAAAGGGTATATGCTAGTGAGCCATACAAGTGCATGCCCCGAGGGGAAGTGATCCTTGCAGCATACAATAAGTAGTAACACATGAGAGCACATTCGTAATCAAACGATAGGCAGGGCCTTCCATTCGGCCTGCCGCGACAGCATACAGCGATCACCTCCGGCCACCATACCTCTCCCGCGACACCGACCTCCGCCTGCGGTCCCTCTCCCTATCGTAGTCCCTGTCCCTCGAGTCATCCCGTCGTCTGTCAACCTCCTTGCCCCCGTTCCGACGAGGGGGAGAGTACGACCTCGAGCGGGAACGACGGCCGCCGCCGTTGCGGGAGCGAGGGGGCGGGGACACCGAAGGCGGCGGCGAGCGAGCGCGCTTCCTATCCCTGTCGTAGTCTCGGTCACGCTCGCGGCTGCGGTCCTGGGCCCCACGGCGGTCGGGCGTGTAGTCCCGCCGGCGGGGCGGAGAGTCGCGGTCGCGCCGACGCGGAGGCGAGTCGTGGCGGTCACGCGAGCGGTCCCGGTCGTCCCTGCGATACCGCGGCGGCGGTGAGGGAGAGCCGCGCCTGTCCCTGTCTCGACGGGGAGGCGTGCGCGAGTCGGCGCGCCGCCTTCTGGACCTGCGCGAGTCGTCGGAGTCATCCGAGCTGGAGTCTGAGTCGTCCGAGTCGCTATCCGAGGATGAGTCTGACGAGTCGTCGTCTGAGCTGTCAGAGTCCGACGACGAGGACTCGGCTTCGAGCATGGCACGGCGCTGCTCCATGATGAGGCGCGGGGCGTTCTACGAGTAGAGTAACACTGTTGAGTACCGAGGCTGATGAACGGTAAAATGAAGGGGAAACGTACCTTCAAGTGCTCACGCATATCCTCGGTGATTGCACCGAGGCCGATGGAAGTGAAGTAGTTGATGGAGAAGCGGGTGTCCTTGGGGTTGTCCATGGGGAACATTCCGCGGCACGACATTCTGACCTCGGGATCCTTGAACCGCTCCACGACAGTCTTCAGACCCATGCTCTCCGTAATCTCGGTGAACAGGATCTTGATGAAGATACGGGAACTGGACGTCGTGTCGTCCTCCGTGAGCTTGATGCAGTCGAACACGTTCCAGGAGATAGCGTCGGTGGCGAGAAGGTGACCGAAAAAGCGGGCGATATTCCGCAGGCGGTTGGTCTCGTACCGATGGATGGTCTCGTAGTACTCCCGGAACGCCTGTTCGAAGCAGTCGAACCACACCCGGTTCAGCCTGCAGAACCGTTCACCGATCAAGCCGTAGAAGGTGGAGTACGATCGCTCTTGGGAGCAACACTCAATGATCATCTTGCAAAGCTCGATCTGCACGAATAGGTCAGATGTGTTGCAGAACAACGAGGACAATGCACGTACCTCTTGACCTTCCTTGATCTGCACTTTCAGGAGCTTGTGCACAGCTTCCTCGTAGTTTAGTGCGTTCATGATTGTCAGATAGATGACTCGGCGCAGGTTGATCAAGTTTGTCTGCGTCTTGTCCTCAATGCCCTGCTTTTCTTCCACGGCTGATTGTATGTCAGCACACGGCACAGAGTTCTGAGCATAGTTACGTACCTTCCTCATCCTCCTCTTCATCCGACGACTCTTCAGAACCCGATTCCTCATCTGATGTTTCACCAAGGATTTCGCTCTTCATCTCCTTATACTTCTGCTCATGAGCGAGGTATTCCGGATCGAACTTGAAAATGTCTACGTGCGTCATGAGCCACAAGCAGGAAGAGACGATGTAGTTAGACTCACTCAGTCCCTCCTGCACCTGCAACTCCTCGTCTAGTTGTATCTGATGCGTGATCTGCTCGTCCTCCTCCACGAGGTCCAGGCCCTCCGGGATGATCGGGTTGTCCTTGTATTTGTCCTTCCGCACCTGCATGAGGACCTCAATCATGTACTGCACACGATGACTGATTGCGCCTTCATTGAGAACAGCACGGAAGCGCTCGTACACGAATGCGTTTCCCTTGGGCGAGTTCTCCTGCAGGAAGGCGCCGACCTCCCGCATGAATCCCACCGCAATCTCGATGGAGTCGTCAGCGGGACGTTCCAAGAGCAAGGCCAGAATTTCAAGGGCGATGATCTCGTGAGCGACTCCCTGATTGACGAGATGGGCGATGAACGTCGTGGTAGAGTGGCAGACAATCTGCAGACGTGTCAGGCATATGTAGCAATTCCGGAGTGGTGCGGGACGCACCTTGTCATTGCGCTTGTACGCACGACGGAACTGGCTGATCAACCGGGTCAAGACCAGCTCTCCGACCATGGGCAACTTCGTGTTGATAATCGCAACGAGAGCCGCAAAGACCGGGGTGAAGGGTAAACTGGCCGCCTGAGCCTTCATGACACTCCTCGCGAAGAGCCCTCGACCACGAATGAGGTTCTCTTGGAAGAGCTCGGGGACGACGTGCTTGATGTTCGCGACGTTGACTCGATTGACGATACCGGTGATTGACTTGCGGAGCGCGTCCCAAGTTATCCGCTGGTACTCCGCGCTGGCCTTGTCCTTGGACGCCGCCTCCTGCATCGCACGAAGCCGAGCCGGGGGCATGTACACACCTCCAGAACGCGTGCTTGTGAGCTTAGCGAACTCCGCTGCAGCGTCGAACTCGGGCTCCTTTTTGCCGTCCTTCTCCTTCTCCAACTTCTCCAGTTCCTTCTCCGCCATCCGCACAGCAAGCTGCCTCTCGCGTTCCGCTCGGCGCGCAGGGTCCACGTCGGCTACTCTTGGTGCTTCCAAACGACGAGAAGGGGGAGAAAGTGACCTGCGTCGACTTGACGGTGGCTGCTCCGAGTGCTCCGGAGACCGCGACCTTTGTACCATCATCAGTGGATCCTTGACACGGGGTTGAGCACGAGAACATACCTCTTTCTCTTCTGCAGTCCATCTGAAGGAGAAGTAGGCAATATGGCAGTCGCGGTAGCCATCGTGGTCGAAGTGAGAGATGCGCGCTGCGCAGACCAGCCGTCCCGCAAACATGGCGCTGTGATTACGTAATAATTAATCAGGGTCAAGTACTCTGTACTTACGTAGTAACTAGCCCGGGGTTAGTCCTCCTAGCAGTCGACCACCACGACCAGGGCTCAAGAATTGACCCTCTAACTGAGTAGGATCAGTGCTACAATGGAGGTATTAGACACGTTACCATCCATCAGCAAGGTGACTTGATAGCTCGTTGAATCGCGGGAGTCCTCATGCTGAGTGCCTTGATTTAAGCTCAGTAAGACGGTCACTCGTATCCTCGGGCAGGTGCGCAATCTCTGCAACAGATCGACTCCAGCGGTCTAACCATCTTTTAGAACCCAGGAAAGTTCACTCTGCAAGGTACGAGCATCCGCAACCTGATGCTTGACCTGATACCTATATGACTTAGGAACAAACACCTACCTCGTTGGCGAGCGCAATCCATACATCCTCATTGACACCGGCGAAGGCAGGGACGAATACATCCCATACCTTCAGCAGGCGCTGTCAGAGGACACCAGGGAGTATACTCCTGGTGAACCGTACATATCGGATGTCATCCTCACACACAAGCATCACGACCACACTCACGGGCTACCCTCCGTCCTTGCATTGCTGCGTAAGCTCTGGGACAACCAACAGCCCTCTCCAAGCACTGCCTACCGACCTCCCCGCATCCACAAGATACCATTGCCCACTCCCGACCCCCGCCTTACGGCCGTCCTCGACTCCCTTACACCGGGGTTGTTCACGCCCAGTCCTACCGGCTCACCGGTTCACAACTTAGCCGATGCAGACACCCTCTCCGTGACCTCCTCCGCCCCTCCCGAGTCTTCCATCCTCCGGGTCATCCACACTCCAGGGCACACCGCCGACTCACTCTGCATTCACTACCCGCTCGACCGTGCCCTCTTCACTGCTGACACAGTCCTCGGGCATGGGACTGCCGTTTTCGAGGACCTCGGGCCGTACATGGCCAGTCTCCAGAAGATGATCGACTACGGGAAGGGACCGAACGGAGAGCAGACGTACGAGATCGTGTACCCCGGACACGGGCCCGTCGTCAAGGACGGTCTCGGTAAGGTCACCACGTACCTCAAGCATCGCGTCGAGCGCGAGGAGCAGATCGTCGCAGTGCTCCGCAAGCCTGTCCCAGCGGACATCCAGGGTTTCAGCGAGGACGGATGGACGACCGAGGCCATCGTAGCCACTATCTACGCGAGATATCCCAAGGACCTCTGGGGTCCCGCGGCGCACAGCGTCGAGTTGCACCTGAACAAGCTTGTTGGCGAGGCAGGGTGGAGAAGACGGGCGCTGCGTGGGTGCTCCTGAACTAGTCAGTCACGCCATCTTGTGTTGTGATTTGTGCAGTATTGCGATGCTCATAGGATAAGTTGATGTATACATAGCGTGCTCGATGATAGGAAGGACCGATACCAATGTACAATCCGGAAACCAATGTCTGTACTGTGACTATAACGCGTCGAAATTGATGTGGTGGGATGCTCGTCTCCGCTCGAGCTCGTCTTCCCTCTGTGGGGTAGGAAAGCCGGTCAGCTACCGCCAGCCTCGACGTGTTAGCAAGATAATTGGACGTACCTTTTCGTTCAAATGAAGAACAAGTACAATGATGGCGAGGATGATGAGCGCCGCAATAACAGTGACGGTCACCCAGGGTATCCACTCTCCAGGCCGCAGGTAAAGCTCCTTCCTCCACGAATCGCCCTCTACTGGGGGATGATGACGACTTTAGAGTTCGGGATGACGCCCTCCATGTTGATGTAGTGTTGGTCGGTGTGCTTGGTCGAGCCGACGAAGAGATTCTCGATGTAGTTGTTCGTGCGGCCGAGACCGAAGTACACGTAGGGCGTAAGGAGCGACTGGTACGCGGCCTGAGGCATCTGTCCAACTGCATATTAGATGTGTCAGCACACGCGGCTGGCAACAAGAAGTGCATTGGGCTGACCTTGTGCGGCTGACCTTCGCCCAGAGGTGTCTAGAACGGTGTACTTATAGGTGGCTCCAGAATAGCTGACGCCATATGGCTAGGATGACCATGAGTCGTGCGCGCAAATTACCTCGCATGCGGAACCACATACATGATATTTCTTGCCTCCATCAACCGCAGGACATGTTCCGCCATTGCACGCTCCGTTCAGGACTGCAAAGGCTATGTCAACGCAAACGCGGGCGCGCGAGAGAAGGATAAATCTGACCGATCGCCTTCAGGAAAAATGCGTCGTAGTAGAAGTTGTTCTGGATGAAGAGGATATTTCCTTGTCCCTGGTCGCCAGTTCGCTGCACCATGATATCCAGGGTCCCCTGCGGTTCCGGATTAGTACATCGGCCGAGTTCTGAATGAGAAGTATCGTACGTCTTCATCCATGTCCAAAAACGCCACAGACCGAGCGTCCTGGATAGCGCGCAGCGGGTCCGCATCCTTCTTGACAATCTGCCATCCTCGCCTTCCACTGCCATCTGCGTTGCATCCAGCTATGTTCTTGGCGCATGGAACGGACAGGACGAGCTGCGGTGTGCGTTGTCTGCGCTTTCCGCTCCCAGTCACCACGACGGCAAGAAAGTCAGGAAAACCGTCCTGGTTGACGTCGCCGAGCTTGATGGGAACAGGTACGGAGGGACTCTGTGTTGTGTCCAAGACCAGAAGACCTGGAGCTGTCGGAGAGTCGGAGGTGGGTGGGAAGATATCTGATAGAGGGATGTGAACGAACGCCTGTGATAAGAGCACCATGAGCGATGAATGGAGGTGTACTCGCAATGAGACACACCTCGTTGTCGGCGCGCTGACCAAGGTCAAACTTGAAGTCTGGATCAGCGGTACATAGGTCGTCTGGCGGCCGGCAGATCCGCTTGCCATTGACTACGCTTTGTTGTGTGGAGGCTGTGCATAATGGCAGTTGTTTGTTGTACGCAATGTTGATGGAGCACGTCGACCCGACGCCGGTCGCAGGAGAGACCGAGGAGCAGCTAGCAAAGAACATATCCAGCGTCCCGTCGCGATCTAGCAGGATACGGTAAGCAGCGGCCTCGCTCCGATAGTCAGGGGTACGATATCCTACCAATGTCCGCGAACGAGACGGTCTGGGTGCCACTGGGAAGAGGTCCCTGCTGTGCAAGTTTGAAACCATCCTCCTTATTATTGGTCCAGATTTGAAAGAACTTTGAACCAGATCCGTTGTCACAGACAAGGAACATATCTAGCTCGCACTCTCAGCATCTCTAATGCGATGGGGAACTGCCCACTGACCTGCAAGACAGTCCCCGTTCAGGTCAACCGCCGCATTACTATGAGGATTTGCCAGTGTACACTGCGTGCCGCTGAAGTTCGGGTCCGCACTGTAAAGTAGATGCATTGGCGTCGTACATACAGGCATGTAACGCCTGGTTCACGTACATGCTGAATATGTCTGAATGAGGGTCGGAGGAGTTCCAAACGTTCCGCCAGACCTTGAATGGGGATGACGCCGCTTGGGACGTGACGCCGAAGAGGTCAATCTTGAGGTCCCCGTTCATGTCCATAGGTATGGGCTGTGCAAGACCGGAAACAGGGGCGGAGACAGTGTTCAGGTCTTCCACGGCATCAGTAACTGAAGTTCGGGTATCGACAAGGTGATGTCGTAACTCACTGAATCCTCCTTGTGGTAATGCGGGATAGAGAGTAATCGAGAGTTCACTCGACTTCGAGGATTGGCCATAGACGAGCAGGTCTAACCTCCCGTCCTGCGTAAAATCTCCAGGTATGACGTTGTACACCTTCTGTGGATGTCGGAAGGAGGCGGACTTTTTGAATACGTAGTCCTCTGACCAGTAAATCAAGTTCATGCGAACCGAGACCATTGGAAAGCACACTCACCGTGGTCCCACAGATAGATGTACAACGTTTGGCGGTCTTGTCCTAACGTCAAGAGGTCCAGACTACAACGTAGGTTGGTGCTTCGTGCCGCCATCCGGCACATAACTCCTGAACTCACAATTGGTCTCCGTTGAAGTCCCCGAAAGCGACCACGGTCATGTCTGGCTCAACACCCATAGCTCCTGCGCCAAGAAGAGCATTTCCCCTGAACCTTTTGGGGGAGAATGGCCATATTGCACGGCTAGGTTCGGCCAATAACAGCGTCACGAGCAGAGTCCATCCGAGCAGCAAGGAGAAGCTCCTCATCCCGAGGCAGCAGCGATCGTCGACACCGAGGTGGATTGTTGAAGTCCAAGCAGTACACTAGCACAGTTTGAGATATAGCAAGGTGCAAGTTCAGCAAGACGAGGAACTGGGCGGAAGCAGAGGTGTCATGAAGGAGGAGAGGAGGCAAGGTGCGTAGAAGCGCGCTACGGGCTCCCACCAGGTTGGCTCTCAACCACTACCATCCACCACCCTCCTGCCCATTCTCAGCATCGCGTGGACGCATTATTGAATTGAAGGAGCCTGGTCTGCAGGCGTGACTCTCTTGTTCCAAAACTATCCGGACATCTCTGGTTTGGGCTCAGTGTTTGACCTCCTTCCGACCAAACCCTGGGGCTGCCTCTTGTATCTCTCTTGGTCGTCAAGCCATGGATCCGCTGGCATGGTATCTAGTGTTACGCTTTGGTCTTGTGGTCTTGAAATCCTTAGCTATGGTTCATCGGATCCCCGAACCAAAGTGACGATTGCGAAGTTCCTCGTGTTCATTGTACTACGCTTGGACTTGAATCCCTCCATCCAGGATCTGAAGCAAAGCGAGTGGTTCGCTAGTGACATACATGCCACTCGTCGACCATGTATAAATTCGACATCCTTGCCCAGTATGTGCAGTACTGTGTCCTCTACAGCGTACTCTGAGCCGGTCCGCCGCAATGCAAGCCTCCGATCGAACGTCACCCCCCTCGCCAGCCACCGGGACTGGGATGGTGCAGGAGATCGGTGTTCCGCCCACGGTGAGTAAAATACTCTATCATACCACGTCTGACTATTCCTCAAGTATGGCGCCCTCCCGCACACCCCTCTCCTCCTCGAACGCCTCGAACGTCGGTCGTCCTCGCCGCGCCGAATCACTCGGAAGCTATCGCTGAAGTCGAAACATGAGCAGCAGAAACATACTGCCGTTGTGTCTAGGAGTTCTCGCCCCCGTCGTTCAGTGTCCAAGAATGCCGCGTCTGTTCGCAACCACATGCCACCGCGGCAACAGCTTACGGCCAAGCAACTACTAGCGATCGCCCGCAGACTCGCAGAGTCCTCCACCACTCACACAGCCGCTTTCGACCATGCATTTGCGGAAGCTGTCGTCTCCCAATTAGCCGAGGTATACATAAACCTCCCGGGTCGCCGATTCTACCCCGCAGATGCTCTGCGCAATACCTGCGACATCCTTGGCTTGACGCACTACCCGGCCTACAGCAAGCATGACGTCGACCGCTTCATAGATGTGCGTGTTCCTCCTCTTCATATTCGCATGGTTCTGACCTTGGAGGTGTATTAGACCAATGCGCTCGGTACACGCAACGAGATGAAGATGCCCTTCATCTGGTTAAACAATGTCAACGCGTACGGCATCGATGTCATCCGCACCGGTTCCCATGGCTTTGCGTGGATGTTCAGCGTCGATAGCGCCAACCTCGATCTCGTGCATGCATTCCATCTCCTGAACTGTCCTGGTCCTGCAGACCAGTGGAATCAGCGCAAGTGGAGCTACTGTGGGAAGTACTATGCGCATCGGACGGGGTACTACATGAGCGTTGACGGATGGAAGCAGCTCCCTCGAGCTGTCAGTTTTTCTCTTTGCGTCGCATGTCAAAGCGGCTGACCCGTCATTCCCGATCGCAGACCCGCGAAGCCGCCGCGTCGATTCGTGCCGGTTACCCGTCGAACAAAGGGAGCACCACCGAGGACATGTACGCGAAGTTCGAATCGGGAGAACTCGGTGCGGAGCTCGTCATTTTCCAATTCTGCGGTCTCTCGTCCACCAAGTTTTCCGACGTACTCGACCGCGGGGTCGCGCTCGCCATCAGACCCGCGAAGCCCCCTAAGACGCCACCAAAGAAGCTCGAACGCGAAAACATCTTCGCAAAGCACCCCGAGACCCACGAGGCCTGGCAGCGTATTCAGGACAAGATGAGTGTGTCGCATCAGAATCCGTTGTCTTTGTAGGCGAGGTGTCTGTTGTTGTCTCTCTCACCCCTCTTCCGTCTTCATCCACCAATCATAACCGATATGCAGTATGCTAGTATGCCATATGCGATTCTCTCGACGATGGAAGCGAACTGCCTCGGACGGTATATGTGATCAACACCACAAGCTACAATGCCAATGCCTACTTGGGGTCCAACCCGTCCAAGTGCAACTCTTCGCCCTTCATTCGCATAACACATGCGCCAGGGCTTGACCGCAGGTGGTCCCTGTTGTCAACTACGCCATGATGCCGTGCTGCGCGCAAATCGTCATGACTGCAAGTGAGTGTTCCCACCGTGCCTTCGCATTCAAATACCGGTGACAAGGCTACGCTGCTTCCATGCCCTATCGGCGGCTTGCCTCCGAGTTATTGTATAGGCATCTATCCGCCCACACTGGCAGTGGCTACGCAGTAATGTTGCATCGGAGCTGACAGCACGGGCGCAGCAACACGTTGTCAGTTCCCGGCTTGCGCCCACATTGGACATCAGCTTGACGGCGGCGGTCCGCCATTCGAGACATTCAAATTCCCGAGCAGCGAGCGCAGTACGCGTCCGTTATGATCCTGAGAACATATCGGCAAGGTATGTATGGTTCTCGTGTTGCGCGCAGCGTGTTCGCAGTCTCCGCTGTCGGCCCTCGGGGCTGTGAGCGCCTCTGCATTAAGCTCGTAAGACGATTGCCCAAGGTTTGGAAAGACGGGCCGCAACACGCAGCCGACCCGCCAGAAGGTGAATGAAGGCCTAATCGTGGTGTGTCCGCACTGTCACTCCGCGGTGAGTATATGTACGCTCTCGCTCTCGTCTTCAGAGTTCGCAAACAACCCACTCAACAATTCTCCCAACTGCAGAACATGGCGGTATCACCTCTGGTAGCTGTATCCGGTATCATCGCACTTGTTGCGCTGTGGAGACTCTTCCGCGAATACCTTGTGCGATCTCCTCTGGACAACCTTCCGGGGCCCCAGTCTGGCTCGCTTGCTCTCGGTATGTGACCGAGGAAACTGCGTCGGGATCGGACTGACTGTGGGCGCGGAGCAGGAAACCTTCCAGAGCTGACAACCAGGGACGCCGGGAAGCGGATCCAGTATCTCGCGGAAACATACGGGCCCGTATCGGTACTGCGAAGCGTCCTAGGTGTAAGTTGCCTTAGGCATCTTGTTGGACGAGGCAGGTTGACATTCCCTTCGTCAGACACGGATGCTGCATGTGTACGACCCGAAGGCGCTGCACAGCGTCCTTATCAAGGACGTAGAACAGTTTCCTAAGGATCTAGCTCCTTCCAAGTGCGCCCCTCCCCCTTCGCAGAAGCTGTGGATCGACCTAATATTTGAATCAGCGATCTACATCTGCTACTTGGCCCTGGGCTTCTGACAACTGAAGGCAGCCAACATCGACGCCAACGCAAGATGCTCAATCCCGTCTTCTCTGCTGCCCATCTTCGCCACATGACCCATATATTCTACGACATCACTCACAAGGTCCGCACCTTCTGCCTTTCTAGTCCCAATCAACTAACATTCTCGTAGTTGAGGGGAGCCATCGAAGCTCGAGTCGACAAGCAACCTGAAGAAGTCGACGTCAATGGATGGATGGCACGAACGACCCTGGAGATGCTCGGGCAAGCTGGTCTTGGCTATTCGTTCGACAATTTCGTCGATGACTCGTCGGACTCTTATGGAGAGTCGATCAAGATGTTCTTGTAAGTTCCTCAGCTCTGTCGATGTCGTCGCCTGCTGAGGAGTAACTGCAACAGCCCCGTGTTGAGCCGTCTCCCCTTGCTCGGCTTCATCGTCCCGTTGGTCTCTCATTACCTGCCAGAGGCCGCGATTCGCATGCTCCTCCGAGTGTATCCTTCCACAAACGTCAAAACCATGATCAAGATATCAGATACGATGGAACGGCGCTCACAGGAAATCATTGACGAGAAGAGGACTGCGTTGTTGCAAGGCGACGAGGAACTGGTTCAGCGGGTCGGCGAGGGCAAGGACATCATGAGCGTTCTCCGTAAGTCTGTCTTTCTGTCCATCCCGTGTTTCCTGCTCATGTGTGACCTGCAGTCAAGGACAACGTAACTGCCTCGGATGCGGAAAAGCTGACCAACGAAGAGCTCGTCGCTCAGATGTCGTGCGTATGAGTCTTCAGCGTCACTTCCCGCTTGATGGTGACTGCCACTCCTCCCAGGGTTTTCATCCTCGCGGGCATGGACACTACGTCCAATGCGCTCTCCCGCATTATGCATCTGCTCGCCGGGCATCCTAAGGAGCAAGAGAAACTACGTGCGGAGATTCAAGAAGCTCGAGGTTCTTCTGCTTCCGATATTGGAACAGACCTGTCCTACGACGACCTCGTGAAGCTGCCATACCTCGACGCAGTCTGTCGCGAGACGTTGCGTCTCTATGCGCCTGTGAACTTGATCGTGCGCCGGTAAGTTCATCAAGTCTGTTCCTGAGAATCTGAATATTGACCAGAGCTGCGCGGACAGGGCTGCAAGAGATGTTGTACTCCCTCTGACGTGGCCCGTGCGAGGGAAGGACGGGTCGATGATGCACGAAGTCTTCATCCCGAAGGGGACGGGTATCATTCCCAACTTGCAGGCCAGCAACTGCAACAAAGCGCTCTGGGGCGAAGATGCGATGGAATGGAGACCGGAGCGTTGGATTGGGCAACTCCCAGAAGTGCTCGAGGAAGTACGGATCCCGGGCGTGTACTCGAATCTGTGAGGATCTTCTTTTGAGTTTGTCCAACGCGCTTGAGGCTGAAGTCCTTCTAGGATGACATTCTCCGGCGGTAGCAGATCATGCATGTAAGTGTTCGTACATCTCAGAGAAGATTCTATTGTGCTGATCATAGATGTTCTCATCATCAGCGGGTTCAAGTTCTCTCAGCTAGAGATGAGTGAGTCCTACCTTTCACTGCACGTGCAAGGTCTCAGAGGAACTGAGCTGATGGGTCAATGCAGAGATTGTTTTGTCGGTCCTTCTGTCCAAGTTCAAGTTCGAGCTCACTGACAAACCGATCGCGTGGAATGCATCTGCGGTCACCTACCCGACCATGGGCGAGGAGAGCACTAAGCCCGAGATGATCCTCAAACTTACACGCATCTAGTCGCCGTACTCTCAACCCGTTTCCCTTCCCGTCCTACGTACCTTACATCCACCTGCGGTTTATTCGAGGAGTTCGCTCAATTCGTACCCGTGTCGGAAATGCCATGACCACTCGAACTGATAGTGGGGGCAGAATTCCTACAAGAACCAAACTTACCGGGAGTAATCTCTGGCCGAGACTGGCCTTGCCTACAAGACCGCCGACTCTGTACCCTTCTTGAGTTGTACCAGACTCGTTGCTCACCTCCGTGAGTATCACTGCAATGCCGGCCGTTTGGCAAATACATCAGCCGTCGGCTAGAGGGACCGCGTTACCATACGCGGTACGTGGTCTGTTGCCACGAGTCGTCCGTCCAACTTCGATCCAAACCACAACGTTCTTGCACGCACTGATCTTCGTCCCAAGCTAGTGCCACTGCCCACACTATGCCTATCGACACACAACCTATGCAGACGGTCTTCCGCGGCGCCGATAGGGACATGCTCCGGGTACGCAACAAAGACGCTCTATGTCGTCAGTGCGACCGAGCAGCAGCAAAAGGCGAACGGTTCCGCAAATGCACCGGCTGCAAGATGACAATCTACTGCAGCGAGGAGTGCCAGCGCGCAGCGTGGCCCAACCACAAGCAAGTGTTCGTTTACCTCCGTGCGATCGAGATTGCTGACCGTGATGCTGAACCGCAGAGACATCTGCCACTTCATGCAGACCAACAGCGGCTGGCCGATACTGGACGCCATCGCCGAAGCCGCGCAGAACGAAGGGGACCTCGAAGCTCTCGCCGAGATGGAGCGGCGGCAGGTCCTCCAGGCCCTCATCCGCGACTTCGTCGAGGCGCACCGGCCGACGCTCTGGGCGTACATGAACTCGAAGATGTTCCTCGAGGCGGCGTCGAGAAAGTTCTTCGCAGAAGAGAGGAGACCCGGCTGCTCCTCATCGCCATGAAGTACAACCCCCCAGGTCCTGGCCAGGTCCGTGACGGACATCGACCCCGCCCGCTCGTTCACGGTCCGCACGTGCGCCTTCATCCCTCTCACGCGTCTGGTGTCGGACCACCCGCAGCTCGGGGCGTTGTGGGACTCGTCTGCGAGCTACCGGCAGCGGCTCAAGGACAAGGACCGGGGCAACCCGCTGTGGGCTGGAGTGCTCATGGTCCTCTTCCAGGCCGACCCGACGACGATGAAGGTCGAGTTCTTCTCGATGTTCAAGAAGCCGGACTTCCAAAGCACCCCCGCGGACGAACGGACGCTATGCAGCGCGATACGAAGGTGATGAACCTCGGCATCGTCTTCAGACCTCAGAACGTCGGCGACAAACACATGGTCCCGGGATATCTCGAGAAGCAGGGGTCGGTGTGGAAGTGGAAGCCGCTAATCAAGGATCCTGAGCGTGACCCCGAGTGGGTTGCGGCGACAGGAACAAACAAGCTCCCGCTGATGGAGAGGAGGTTGAGGGCTATTCGGAAGTCGTAGCCGTTCCTCGTGAACGTGTAGTATATAGTGAGCTATGTCAGTCATTACTTATACATAACGCTGGGTAGTGCTTACTACGAGTTTCTATTCATTCTTGATTCAGGCGGCAAACGGTATCGGAGGCTGAGCGCGTAAGTACTAGGGGGGAAAGGACAAGATGTGGAAGAAAACGAGGGCCACGGACCCACAGTCGGAAAAGGACGACATATGAAGAACATAGCGCCACTTAGGGTTAGAACGTTCAATGTTCATCAATATGTCCCCAACTCGGACTCAGCACCTCTTTTCATGTGTAGGGAACCCGATGGGTTGGAATCATGGGAGTCACGACCACGCATAGGAGAGGCATTAAGTTGGCCAGTTAAGTGTATCCGCAGGCTGATTTGGAGTCGTGGTATCAACAGCAGAGTTCGGACCGTGACAAATGAAAACAGACCTAACTGTGGGCCAACCTCCGCCCCGATGAAGTTTCTTGCGCCGGCAATAGTAGTAATTTAATGCGCATCGACGACAGCGGAAAAACATGGAGGGATGATACAAGTAGAAAATATCCGAACCAACAGAGCGAGCAAAGCGACAAGAGATGAGTCCGAGCACAGACACCGCACCGTGATCAATCGAGCAAACGATCCGCCATCCACACATCATGCTCAGCCTTTATTACCTCAGCGGCAAGTGCCTCCGCAGGGCGCGCCAGTTGCGTGTTGATGCCGCGAGGGTACACCACTTCGCCCACGCGGCCCGCCCAGTCCCAGTCGACGATGAGGATGTCGGGACCGCCCGCAGGCGCGCCATCGTTCCGCACGAGCACATTGACGTCACGCACGTCCCCGTGGACGAACCCCTGCTTGTGGACGAACCCCTGCTCGTGGAGAAGCGCGAGCTTGGCTCTCACCTGCGCCTGCGCTGCTTCCATCGACACCGCGGGCTCGGCATGGGGCAGCGCCTTGCGCTTGCGCTTCTCCGTCTCCTTACCCTTCGCCTCTTTCCCGTGCTTGATGTCCCACATGGTATTAGAGTACTCTGCGGTCTTGTCCTCCATGACGATCATGATCCAGTCGTAGAATTTGTTGACAGCATGCAAGGCGGGTGCGAAGCTGGCGGCATGGGCGGATTTGTGCGCTTCGGCGGGAAAACGCGCGGAGAACTTCACACACAGAGGTGTTTCATTCTCCTGGTCCACGACGCGGAAGACCCTCTTCTCGTCAATATCGCAATTGTACGTGAACGGGTGAGGTTTGTGGTCGTCATCCTCGTAGAAGTCGCGGAAGGGGAAGTCCGCCCGTGGGACGCGATTGTCGACAATGTCGGTATAACGATCCCGCAGGGAGTGAAGGGCGACGCGTAGGGCAGCTACCGCCCGCTCGCACGAAGCTGACTATCGTTGGTGTCATGGACGTGCATAGGAATGCAACATAGAAGTTTGACATGGGATCGTACCCGTATACCGCAGCAGCGCATCAGCAAAAGTGCATATTTCATGGAGACCATATGCAGTGCATTGCAGGAGCTCGATACCATAGGTAGATCTGTCTTTGTTCTTGAAGGAATGTTATGGCATCATTAACATCAGTGTTGCACTGCAATGTATCCCATATTCTGCAGGGCACCACCAGCATTGTGGAGCATCACGGGGTTCCGGAAAACAATGTATATGCGTCCAAAAGATATACATGTCATAACATTGCACTATAGAGCTACGCATACAGACACATTAGTGGTCGGAAGTAAGCAGCGCTCAGCCCTTGCGGTCGGTTTCCGACGCGTGACACGACGTGTTGCGACACGACACTGGTATTAGTACTAGCAGGTGTCAACAGTCATGGAGTTGCTAGTACAGTCAGTACAAGGTGACAGTGCTACTACATCGGTGCATACCCAATCAATGAATACTCGTCGTCCAGTCCATCAGGAGCTGTACCGAGCACGCAGTCCACCCTTCCATCGTCGTCCTCGAGCTCCCACTCCAAGGGTGCTGCTAGTCCATCCAGCTCGTCAGCCATGGTATCCTGGTCCATTTCAGCTTCGAACGCCGCAAGCTCCTCCTCGAGAGCATTCTGAATACCCACCGCCGAGATTTCCGGCACAAGCTGCAGGAGGTCTTCTGGTCGCTCCGCAGCAGTGGGAATCTCTTCCTCGAGGTCCTCCGACAAGACCGGGGCAGCGGCACTAGGCTCCTGCTCGTCATCCTCCTCCAGGGCGATGTCCTTCCACTCGGGATTTATTTCGTCGTCGTCGAAGCTTGCAGCTGTGCCGTGCCTTAGTCCGCAGTGACCAATACCGCCGCCATAGTACCGCATGAACATGTCTCTGTCAACAAAGCTAGTAGAATGCGTGAGCATGAGACCATTCCGCAGTAACGAGATCACGTACAAGTTTACATAGTGGTAGCGGTAGTCCATGTCCGCTCGGCTTCGGCCCTCCAACTTGCCTGCAACGTCGCGTGCCATTGACGGGCCAAGCAGGATGGATGTGGGGTGGAATGCGTACGCAGGGACGATATGGGTGCCGCGAACCACGTCGGCAGGATTGACGAATCCGAAGGCAGGTTGTTCTCCGTCGGCCGGCACGAACTCCAGTCGATGTAGACGCTTCTTCTCGAAGCCTCCAGGGGCAGAGTGGTCGAGTCGGAACCATCGGACAAATAGCACATCAAATCTTTCGAAGTCTTGCATTGGCGAGTCGTCGAGACGTACATTGACATGGAAGATGCGTATGATGCGCGCATAGACATAGGGATGTGCGCCAGGTTCGTTGGAGTCGTCTGCCAGTAGCATGATGTCGCCATGGTTCTTCGGGTTGACTGAATCCTGGCTGCGTCGCAAGTCGTATGTCGTATAGTTGAGGCGGAGAACCTCATGCCAAAAGGCGGCTTCCTTCCAGATGAGGAGACGCGACTGCTGTTGAAATGAGAACTCGCCAGGCTGCGGGCCTTCAGCAACAAGAAGTCCACAGTCTTCAAGTCGCGCGAGAAGATGATTCTTGAGGTCGAGGTAGTAGTCCTGCACGAAGCTCATGTTAGTGACCGTGAACATAGTCTTCAAGATCACGAACCTTCAGCGCAGGATCGTCATGGAATGAAGAGACCCAGTTGAAGATGTTGTCGTGATGGCGCTGAGACTTGGCGATGTGGTAGCGCTCCGCCGGGGAGCTGTATGCTAGCTTCGTCTCATCGTCTGCATCACGGTCGTCCTGCTGAGAGTCGCTCTTCTGAGGGCTGTCTTGCCGCCCATCATTGGAGCTCTCGTCGCCGTGCTGTCCGGAAGCCCCCTTAGCAAGGTCCTTCTTCAGTTCTCCGCGCCATTCATCAACACGTCCTTTGATTGTGCGAAGCTTCTCGGCGTGGTCCGTGTGTCGTGCGATCTGGCCAGTGTGCTGCACTTTGTTTGTTTGTTTGTACCATATTCCGACGTGGATGTGTTCCATTTCGCCCTACAAGGTATGATCAGCATGGTGTTCAAACAAGAGCATGCTCGATAAGGACCTACGTTCTGTGCTGAACTGTTGTCAAGCGAACCGAACGCCTTGACGGACTGCGCATAGTCACGCAGCGCGTGAAACTTGTAGGTGGTGAAATTGAAGATCTTCTGCTTCGTAACCAGGGGCCGCTGGCCGTTCGGATTCGGTCGACGAGCCTGGCGACGACCTCTGGCTGCGAGCTCTTTGGGCAGCTCGACCGTATAGTAGTTGGGGCAAACCTTCTTGGCATACAGGCGCACAGACTCGCCGACTTGAGATGCGGCACGCGCGAGACCGTCAATCGTAGCCGGAGTGTGCATCCGGAGCTTCCCCAGCGCGAGGAGCATGTTGAGGTCGAACGTGAGATCCAGGATGATCTTATTGTCTGCTTTGGACAACAGCAGCCCTTCGATAACGGGCATGAAGCACTGTGGACAATAGAGAGTCGCGTGAGCCACCTCAGCTATGTAGACGGGCTTCGCACATACCTGTAACCTGTCCTCATAATCCCGTGCGGCTAGCTTCGCTTGGTCGGAGGCGTTACTTGAGAACTTCCGGATGGTCGTCCGCCCAAACGTTGGGACAGTTCGGTAGCTGAGAAGGCAAGTGTCAGTGTGAGAGTTCAGGGGCAGACAAATAGGCTGACTTACCGCTTGTTCAACGTCTGAATCCGGTCCCCACCCGCAGCGTACAGTAGTCTCATGTCATGCGTAAACACCGACTTCCACACGCCAAGCTCGACCTCGTGCATGAAGTCAGGTGCAAACATAGAATAGTGGTTGAAATTATGTTCGCGAAGCTTGATGGAGAACGCGCTCTGAAGGGAAGGTCAGCGTTCACATCTTAGCACCATGGGAAGACAAGACATACACGTGTCGGTGTCAGCGACAACGGGCCTAGGATGCGATCCAAAAACTTGCTGGTCAATGGCATCCCATTCTCGAAGATCCAACGGCGTGCGAGCGTGATTCGCCACAAGACATCATCATCATCGATGCGCTGCTTGTTGCGACGACAATCATCTGCGTGCGTGCCCATCTCGATGATCTTGTCCTTGTTAATCTTGCAGCGGGGACACGGACATCTGGCAAGGTACTTCAGGCATGCGAGGAGGATCCTACAGTGCGTGATGAGTCAGAAACTGAGCAGCAATGAGACGATAAGACCTACTTTTCAACATAGTCGGCGCTATAGAAGATGAAGCGCGGAAACTCCCTGCGTCGGATGCCATCGCCGCAGACGATGACCTCGCCATGGACGTATATGTACATGAAGTTGTCGTCAAGCAGCAGCAACAGGATTTGCTGCATGAGCTCACGGCGCAGAAACGTCAGAACTGCAGCGGTGGCGGCAATGTTGTGCAGCTCCGTGTAGAAATCCTGTATGTTGTCAGGAAGCTATGATGCGAATATGGTGTTAGTGAAACTGTGGCTTCCGAAGTGGAAGAGAGCCGCTCACTGAAGGGACGTACGCCAAGTGGTGCGCCGCGTATGCGGTCGGGCGTCCGCGGATGTACTTGCTTTGATTGCCGAAGTAGACGTAAATCGGCCACAAGCTTGCAGATCCGAAGTTGGTGAGTCGCGTCGAGTCCGAATACATGCAGATGAGAGCGACCCCGTATTCCAGGTCGTCTGCATCGCCAGCTTCGCGTGGCCGGGCCCGGATTGCAGCGTCTTCTTCCAGCGCGGCGTCGGTGTTGTAGACCTCGCTGTACACCCGGATGCCGTCGTCGTTGTCGTCGTTGTCGGGCGACGAGGATGAGAAGCCATCTAGGCTGGGGAATGTCTCTGCGGTCGACGCTGAGTGGGCACTTGATGTCGACGGAGTTGGAGAGGGCGAGCGACGCAAAGTGGGAGGAGCAACGACATAGAGCCGGTGGGGGATCATATGCCAATCGCGCACGCACTTCTGCTGGAAAGCATGGCGGATTACCTCCTGGAACGGCCGATGCCAGACGTTCTTGAGCACGAACGTGGGCGCATCCTCTTCAGAGGCGTATCGTACGCCCTCCTTGGGCATGCGGATGTGGACTTCGCCCTGAATCCACCCGTCCTTGGCAGAGAACGGCGACACGTCGTCGTCTTCCCTGTAGTTGTCCAACCGATGCCTCTCCCGTGCCGCATTGAAGTGTGCGACATCTGCGACATTGAACATCGGCTCTTGCATGGCCTTCGTGAGAAGATTGATTTGCTGATTTGACTTGATATTCGAACCGTTATTTTGCCAGTAGAGCATGTCGAACGTCGAGACATTGGGGAAGGGGGCATAGGGTGGCCTCTGTTCAGCGGCCTGGGCCTCCGCGACGGTGTTTTCATGTCCGGGAGGGGAACGCATAGTGTGCAAGGATGGTGGGACGCGGAACGCCGCGGGGTCGCAGTACGCCTCGAGGGTCTGGTCCTCTTCCTCCGGATCGCACTGCGGTCTCACTGGGAAGACTCGGTACAAACCGAACGCGTTCACAGAAGACCTGTACTCGGAGCGATCACCGTGAGGTGCATCACTACTGGGTCCATCGGGTGCTTCGGCCTCCGCGCCAGCGTCACCGTCCCGACCTCGAGCCACCTGCGCAACTTGAAGCGCATCTGCGGCATCAGCAGGCAACTGATCGGACCCAAGAGGTGCGTCGAGGGGAGCAAGGCTGTCGGGCAAGATGTCGGAGAGTTCGCCGCAGGACCTGTGAGGAGATTGGACTATTGGTGGTGGTGGTGGTGGTGTCGGTTCACGAGGGGGAGGAACAACGGCAGCGACACGAGGTGTGGATGGGCCAGCATACGAAGTTGGCAGGTAGTCGAGGTATTTGCCATGGGTGGGTTTGCGCACACGACCGGAGCGACTGACAAGTGCAGGATGTGGAGGTGCGGGCTCCTCGGGTGGGGCAGGCTCCGGGTCGGCCAGGGCAGCTGCGGGGATCTGGTTGTCGAACAAGTCCGCCAGTACTACCTGTAATCTAGTCAGCATGCTTGCACTATAGCATAGACTCATGCACAGTACCTCCTGTGCTGCTTGTTGTGCTTGTTTTTCCTCTCGCTTTGCTCGCTTGCAAGAGTCGCGGTCGCGCTGTTTCTTTATCGAGTGCGCGAGGCCGGCCTTGTACTTCGAGCAGCGGCGCTTGTGCTGCGCGTGCTTGCGAATGTCGGGTGCCAGCTCTTTCTTGCATCCCGGACACTTGGATGTCAGCATGGCGGCTTGACGATGCGTATATGCGTAGGGCGGATGCTCGTGGTGGGAGGAAGGCTGGCAGATGCGGCGCTGGACGATCTGTTAGTGCCCGGGATCGACGCGGTCACATGATCTGGGCTATAACGCGCGAGCGCGTAAGCGGCTGTCGCTCCATCCCTCTTGACCTCGTACCACGACCACGACTGCGATGGGTAAGGAGAAAAAACTCACCAAGGCGCAGAAGAAGGCCCTCCGCGAGACGGAGGAGAAGCAACGCAAGGAGGCTAAGAGGCTCGAAAGGAAGAAGGCACAGATGAGCGGCTCCGGCCTGCAGACGGTCGCACGCACGGTGCGGCCTGGGAACACCTTGGCACCAGACACCTTGGAACACGCGCCCAAGACGACTTCGACCGCGACGACCAAGGACACGAGTCCGCCTCGCGATCCCCCACCATCCAGCTCTCCTCGCTCCAGCCCTGCCCCTTCACCACCTCCATCGTCGCCTCCCAAGCGAACTGCAGACGTCGCAGACCTCGAGGACGACGAGCGTGGCAAGCGACGCGCCAAGCTGCGGAAGATCATCAAGGCCATGCGCAGCGACACCGATCAGCGCAAGTGAGTGTTGCATATGCGCATACAGCCTGCTCGCAACGCATACACTCATCTTGCTGTCATTACAGGACCTCCAAGCACCTCAAGAAGTACAAGCGTAAAGCGCGCATGGTCCCGCGCCTCATCCACCCCTTCATGGACCCGTACGAGGCCCTGGAGTTCGGTCGCGCATACAAGGGCTCAGAGACTCTGTTGGACGATGGCGACAACAGCAGTGACGACGACGATGACAGCGATGGCAGTAGCGACAGCAGCGACGACGAACTCGAGTCGGAGGATGAGGACGAAGACAACGACGCAAGGGAGAAACGGTTGCGTGAGAAGAAGGAACAACGGTATGTTCATGTTGTTGTCTCTTTGCATTCATCCCTTCCCTCATCCTTCTCTAGTGCCGCTGAGCGAGCTCGCAAGATCGAGCTACAATACCAATACAACGCCCTCCTCAAGTTGATTCCCAATCTCAAGACCGACATCGCACTGCTTGACGACGACGACATCGAAGTTCTGGCCAAATATGTAAGTCTCTGCTCATCTTGCGATCGCTCTGCTGACATAGCATATGGGCAGATCAAGCACCAGTCTGGAAAGGCACGCGCTTCAGACTCGGCTCACCTCGTTGATCGTGTCATTCAGTACATCGCGGTCGCTCGAGGGGACATGGACAGCGAGCCATATCCGACTGCCGTCGACAAGTCACGCCGGGGCTTTCACGAGTACGTTACTGCTCGTGAGCTCGTCCCTCCGGTCCTCAGAGAGCCCTTCAAGTACACCGAGGCATGGAAGGAGTGAGTGAGCTTCCTTGTCTTCGTGCCCTTACTGATGTTCTGTGATTGTGCAGTCTCTGCAACGAGATCCTTGGCAACAAGGTCCACGTCACCGCGGCAGACTATCCTACCTTCCTATTCGACCTTCAGCTGAGCTTCGAGAACAAAGACGCGAACATCCTCGATGGGCTCATGCGTGGTCTCTTGTACCTCATGGTAAGCGCATGGCTGCTTGTCGTTTTGCATGCTGACATTGCCATCATTCTAGGCTGCCAAGTCGCTTTGGACTGGTCCGCTGTCGTCAAAGATTCTTGGTGGACGCAAGTTGAAGACTCCCGGCAAACCGCCGATTGCAATCTCCAACAAGGTGTCGAAGATCACGCCGCGCATCCTCGCATACACAGCTGTCCAGGTACATCCCGTTTTGCGCTATCGACCATCACTGACGTCTTTCTCCCTCCTGTAGTTGCGCCACTCGATGACAGCCGGGTCCTGGAACGTCATGGACCTCGACTTCGACAACAGCGACTTCTTCAATCGCATCGTCGCCCTCTTTGAAGAACCGATGTCCGACTGGGCCAAGGAGCTGCTTGATTGGTGGAACATGTATGTACGATCATCTTGGTATTGTTCTGGCTAACTCGGGGCGTGTACAGGCAAGTTTTCGGCAACATGTCGAAGGCGCACGCGAAGAACTTAACGCGCGGCCGGTCGACGATGGACGACATGGTGCAGAAGGCACTGAAGGAGAGGCGCGACGGCAAGGTGAAGGCGCGCGGCAAAGCTGCAAACTTGTACGTCTGCACTATCTGTCGCAGCTCTTTCATCCTAATGTCTTCTTCCAGGTCGCCGCTGCCTGAGAGGGTCTCATCGCCGCCTGCAAAGGAGTCAGGTACCTCGGAGCCTGAGGACTTGGAGTCTTCTGACGACGCTGAGATGGAGAACAACTCGCCGGAGTACAGCAAGCAGAAGGATGACTTGGCGGAGGACAGCGCACAGAAGGACGGCGACTCGACCAGCTCGGGTTTGGGGTTTGACTAGAGCGCACTCGCCATCACTGCCGTCAACGACTCGCTTGCTGCTCGACGATCTTGTTCTCGGACCTGCTGCTACTGCAGGACTCGCTGTGCTACGTCTGCGTGTACTGCTCGCTAATCACTTCGTCCTCTTGCTCCAGGTGCACTCAGCCTTCGAATAAAACCATGTATTATACTACGCTGTACTGTTTAGACCCGGACATTGCCGAATACGACTGTATAGGCTCCTTGAGCTCGATCCCAGTGTGCCTCTTGAAGGAGTCGACATCCGGGACATCATGCTATTCATCTGAACTCTGGCGTTGCACCCGATAGCCCGACGTTGCACCAGTACGCGTCCCATACTCTGCGGTGCACTGTGAGTGTACATATAATTTGGCGGTGGTCCGCCATGCCTCGCAATACCTCTACATGTTATCGCGGTGCGCCGCCTGCTTAATGATGCACCGTCACGGTATAGACAGCCCCCACAACTTATCGAGAACACGGACAAGTCTTCAATGAGCACCGAAAACCCGGGCGATGCATTGTGTGGTATCTAGATATATGTGAGGTATGTAGATGTATGTTAACGGTCTCCATGTTCTATGCACTTTCGCTGATGCGATACCGAGATAGGGCCCTATTTCAAACGTTAGCGATGGCAAACACAAGAAAGACGAGACATACCGAAGTGCAGAACAAGGACTGCGGGGAAATTGAACCTTGCCACCTTATTTTTATCGGGAAGGGAATCGAAGAAGCTTCGGATGTTCTCAATCCAGTAGTGAATGGCCTCGACAAAGGGATCTCCGGCGTTGGTACCAATCTTGCATTGGATTTCCTGCACGTAGTATATAACCTCCACACCCAAACAAGTCATGCGAAGGTCGCCGTCAGTGTGATATCTGGTAGCGCCAATGTGTCCCCGAACAGCATGTGCAGGTGTAATCTTTCCTTCATGTAGAACGTCTGTGAACCTTTCCCGTCACTCGTCCTTGTCCAAGTTCTCGTATGCATTTGTGCGGAGAGACTGAAAACACTGTATGTCCTTCGGAGTAGGGGTGATCTTGTCAAGGTCGTGGCAAAGCTGACAGAGGGTCTCGTCCAGAAGAGATGGCGGGGTTGAGCGGTGGTACGGTCGCCCACAAAAAATCCAGTGCGTCTCGCTCTGCTGCACAGTGCAGGATTCCGACGCCCGGGCCTCGGTGGATGGTGGTTTTGCAGGAGTACGCCTGAAGTAGGTTGAGCGTTGTGAGGTGAACGGGAGGGCTTGCAGGGTGTCCTCTTCACCCTCTTCCTCGTCTGTTGTTTGTCAGAACTCCATGCACGCGAAACATAGATCAATGTTCACCGTGGGCTGGAGCAATTACAAAGTGTAGTTGTGCTGGTATGAATCCCCATGGCATGTGTTCCGACAAAGGCATAAGCGGGTCTATCTTCTTCAGAGTATCTATTCCCTGGGCCATGATGGCAACTTCCACGGACGAGCGCACAACACGGACATGCTCGTGAAGCGCTCCTCTGCGCCCTCTGCGGTTGACCGTAAGGTCGACGAAATTGCCTTCAACTATTTCGCACCTCGTGACGCCATCGCCCGAATATACGGTCACGTCTGGGCTGATGGCCTCGCAATACAGGTGTGCTATCATCTATATGCAGTCCTATCCGCTGCTCCGGGCATTGACCCAACCTTGTCTCCGCAGGTCTATCTAGTAGTCGCAATGGCAGGACATGCCATCAACTGTACCGTCCCCGTCCGTACAGCCTGCGCAGTACTCTTTGGCCCTGGAGATGGCCAAAACTCTACGCTAGTCCTGACAGACCGTCCCTCGCCTTCACGGGCAGTCCTGCTCAGGGTCTTGATGGCCCTTCAGGCCGCTCCTCCTGCGTCGCGGATACTCGTCTTCTCTGCTGGAGAGTACGCCCCCCAAGCAATCTGCCACTGGGCTGCGACTTACGAGCAACAATGCTGGGCCGTTCCGAATGGCGGTGAGCTGCGCGCGATCAGTACCCTCCTTCGTGCTCGCGGCGCCCCCGTTTCCTTCCACTGGGTGCCGCCTGCCTCTAGCGAGTCAAGTGCCCAGCACAATCAACCGCTTTCCAAGGCCCTCGCCCTCGCACAGCACGCCCTAATCTCCGATGCAATCATCCCCACGTCTCTGGCTGCAGTCTTACCACCCCCCTTCCCTGTGCACTGGCCTGCTCCCCCGCTCCCATCAGAGACAGCCGCATTTTCCCACCTGCGCAAGGTTTTCACACTCGTCCCTCGCAGGGCTTTGATAGCGGCTCCAGCTTTGGACCTATCGCTGGAGAATACACCCCTCGGCGATCTGCCCCTTTCAGCATTGAGCTGGGAGCAGTCTGGCTACCAACCGCCATCCGTGCTCGCCATACGGCGCGAGAACCTCGCCCGTATCTTCTTAGCTGACTGCCCCGCTGCGTATTGGAGCGCGTACTCCGCCTTCACCGCAGTGAAACCCTGTCCCCTTCTGCTCTCAGTGGATGACCTACTACCAGTGTTTATCGAACGCATGAATTGGCCCCCCTCCGTGGACGCACAATTCGACGCTCTGCGCATCGCCGTCCTGCGACTACAAGGCCAGGTGCTGCCGTGCCCGTCCGACGATAACTCCGAGACACTCTCCTTCTCTTGGCCGTTCACGTTGGACGAAGTGGATGCTGCGAAGACACATATTCGCAAGAACTGCCGCAGGCGGGCTCGCGGCATCGACGACGTCCCTTATGAGTCTCTGCTGCTTGTCCCAACCGAAAAGTTTCGGGATCTCTTTCAGCTGTGCATTGATACCCAATCCATCCCCCAGGACTGGCTAACAGTGATCGTAGCGGCAGTGAAGAAGCCCAGGAAGGACGGCTCTGTCCCCAAGAACTACCGAGTGATCAGATTGGAGAGCGCCTTCCTAAAGATGCTCACACTCCTCATCGACCGCTGTCTTCGCGAATGGGCTAAATCAATGGAGACCCTACCTGATGCCCAGAGCAGATTCCGCAAAAGGCCATCGTATGGTCAACAACTCCGTCGTGATGCGCATCTGTAACGAGAAGGCACGCAGCCTTGGAAAGCCTCTCTACGTCATGTTACTCGACATTGAGAACACCTTCCCCTCCGTTGATCAGGCTGCACTATGGGTGAAACTCACGCAGCTGGGTGCGGGTGGTCCTTTGCTGGACTGGCTCCGTTTGCTCTACAAGGACCTGCGTTACGTGCTTCGCTTCAACGGCGAAGTGATGGAGCAATTCCGCGCCGTCGCGGGGATCCTTGCCGGAGACCCGGCCTCACCTATACTCTGGATCCTATACATTGCCGACCTCTCCCTCTCGCCCCATCCAGACGATGTACACCTGGCCAACACTCTCGTCAACCTGCTCCTCATCGCGGACGATGTTGCCACCATGTCCATGTCCAATGACGGCATCCAGAGTAAGGCTACCCAGGTCGCTGCCTTCTGCGCTTCCAGCCTCCTAGTGCTGTGCGTGCCAAAGTCGATTACCATGGTGTTCAACCGTCTCCCTAAGGAGCCGGTGCTCATCCATGACAAGCCTGTCCATATATCGGAGACCGCAACCTATGTGGGCATGACGTTCACTTCCACTCACCGAGACATATTCACGCGACACTACGAGGCCAAGGCTACCGCTGCTCGAAACATCGCGAACACCTCACTATCCCTGGAATCGCACGTTGGCACGCTGCCGCCGCTCACGGTGCTCTCAATGTACAAGGCCCTGATCGAGACCCATCTCGTCTACGGATGTGAGGCCGCTCTGGACATCCGCCCACTGTCCCTCGCCCCGCTGCTAGCCGTTCAGACGACATACCTTCGCCACGCAATGGGTGTGGGCCCGCGATGTGCCACCATCCCCTTGTACACCGAGACTGGCATTTGGCTGCTTCGCTATCGACGTGCTAGCCTTGCTTTGCGCTGGCTGGTATATGTCCTCCACGAACAGCCCGCCCTTGCTCTTGCGGCCGTGAACGAAGCATGGGAACTTGCTCAGCCCAACCACTCTGCTCGCCCTGGACACTCCTCTTGGTGGAGCGACCTCTGCCATTCACTCTTCACCCTCCCCATCCCGGTCCTCCTCCCTTTAGAGATGCGACCGTCAGTGGACTCGGTTACGGCGTCCCTCAGCGAGCTCGAGCGCTCCCTCGCAGAGCATTTGTTCCAGTCCATCACGACGTCCCGCAAGCTGCCAGTCATCCGAGCGCGTTTCGAGCGTATGCCACAGCCCATCAAGCTGTCTCTCGTATGTCGCCCGCAGCCTTATCTCAAGGTCTCCCACCCGAAGCATCGGGAGGCTTTGATACGGCTTCTCTTCTCCAACAACCGTCTCAGAGTGGAGGAAGGCCGCCACCGATCCCAAAGGTACCACGGCACCGTCGTATCTGCCGTTTCTGTCGTAAGCACGATGCAGTAGAGGACGAAATCCATACTCTGCTGGAATGTGACGCGTGCCCCGTAGTCGATTGTCACGAAGTGAACCTCCTGACAGCCCTGGAGACCCAACAGGAACTGCTCCTGGGTGCACATGAGATGTATTATTGTATGCAGTCATGGGACTTCCTCAATTACATCCTATGTACAGAGCGTCTCCTACCTACGCTAGCGCGCTTCGTCTATGAGCTCTTCAAACTCCTCGACACGGTACCTCCTCTATTACTCAGTAGCGATGCTGACCTCGACACCCTGTAAACATCTCCATGTGTATTCATGCATCACCTATGCATTCTTCTGTTCTTTCGATTCTTAACGGATACCCACACACCTGTAGCTGCCTGCGTGGGGTTCTCTGCCTTGACGGCCGACCGTCCGGGTTTCTGGTTGCTTGTGGTGATTGGGCTCGTTCGTTCGCCTCCTGGCAGCCAGGTCCGTCATCCTGGGCACGGCAAGGGGAGCTCTTCCGGCGACTATAGCCTAAGCGGGATTCGTGGTCAGCGCGAGTGCTGGCTGTACATGGTTCTCTCTCTCTCTCTCTCTCTCTCTCTCTCTCTCTCTCTCTCTCTCTCTCTCTCTCTCTCCTCTCTCTCTCTCTCTCTCTCTCTCTCTCTCTCTCTTCTCTCTCTCTCTCTCTCTCTCTCTCTCTCTCTCTCTCCAGCTCATCGTCGGATGTTTTATGTGTGCCTTCTGGGAACTGCATAGACATCAGCACGTCGAAATCATATCGCAAATTCTCACCAACCTGATAGACTTTGTAATTCTCTTTGCCTCAGGGGATGATGCGCTTGACGTGATCACTGAGGAGAGGCGTGGTAATGGTATGTGTTCGTGTCCCCATGTCAAAAGTGACGATTCCGGGATAGCGATCTTTGGATGTCAGGCAAAGAAGTAAATTAGGTTGCAAGACAAGGACTTACTGGGTCATGCAATGAGATGAACATCTTCCTCCTGAATCGTCGGCCACCACTCTTTGAAGTTGCTGCGGGAAAAGTAAAGTAGGTTCAGGGCCTCGCACTCTTCTTGGTGGTGGGGAGAGCAGCCCGCAGATCAGACAACCCCCGCAAGCGTTCCAAGTCCAGTTTTCCTCGAGGGACCTGGCATATGCACATCAGCATGATTAGTGACACTGTTGTAACAGGAAGTCGTACAAGTGACAGCAAGGGTGAACCTGGCACTTTGTTGGCCACAGCGTTGTTGATGTCCACCAATCCTGCATTTGAAGGGACATTGATGTAACAGATGGACTGCAAGTCAGGGCAGAGGACATTGAGTTAGGCTGTATCACGGGTGTGACAAACCCGCGCGGGTTTCCGCGGGTGTCACACGCGGGTACGGGTACGGGTCACAGGCAGGCCAACCCGTGACCCGTGCGCGGGGGTTTGTACCCGCTGCCGGACCTTCCACAGTTGACGTATCGCGACGCGTGTTATACCGTTAGAAAGCTACAACTCGTAGCTTTCCAGCGATATAACACGCGTCGCGTGACGACCGCTACTAGCGGTGGTACGGACGGCTGAACGTTGGCATGGGGAAGGAGGATGTATAGGTTGTAGGTCAAGCAATATTCAGTACACTTCGAAACGAATAGTACCGAACGTTAACGACATACGGGAGGGATATGCACTCGAAAACGCACGCACATAGAGGATGAAACCACAGAGATATGACCGGTTTCCTGTGCAGCCACAGGATGCAGCAGTAAAACCGGTCGTATCTCCTGCGCACATGCAGCGACTACGTCGGTGAATGGCTCGTTCGAAAGCGGGTTACTGCCGCTTTCGAACAAGCCATTACACAGCCCGAACGGCGGGGTATTGGGTGCGCAAAGGCGGGAGGATGTGGCCGCTTGTAGGCCTGTAGTGGGGAGATGTATGCAGATGAATCACTTACTGTTACTGGAATGCCCTCGTCCTCCTCGCCTTTCACCCTCTTCCCCTCGATCCCCCGCTTATTTGCAGCCCAAGATCGTCCAAATCCGTCGTAGTTTGACTGAGATATGCCTTGAAGCTTCAGAGAGTCCTCAGGAGACACAGATATTGAAGATGTCCAGCTAGATAAGCCTAGGGTGTAGCCCAGAAAGAGATGTAAGCAAAGAAAGAGATGTAAGAAAGAGATGAGAGTGAAGCAGAGAGGGAACATGGTGCCAGTGTATGAGGAAGAGAAGTGAGAGAACCCGCGGGATTCCCGTACCCGCAAAGCCCGTACACCCGGCGCTACTGACCCGCACCCGCCAAAACCCGCGGGTTCGCGGGTCGGGTTTTTTGGCGGGTGCGGGTGCGGGTTCGGTCCGGGACCCCCGCGGGAACACCCGTGATACACCTACATTGAGTAGTACGTGGGGCTGTTCAGCCATGGTGGTCGAGAGAAGTCAACATCGGAAAACTGACGCCGAGATGAATGTGACGTCACATGATATGGCACTACAGCTGTTTGCAGAGGTCGCAACCAGACCTTCAGGAGCGCGGGGTTTGTAGCGGAGATCAGAAAAATTGGGTGTTGCCGCGCTCCTGAAGAAGGTCTGGTCACGAGACTACAGACATTTATTAACTGACCCTTGCGGACATCGAACACGGAGAGCGAAAGAAGAAATTTGAATGCAGGGGTCGTTATATGGTAGGTTTGGGAAATTTCGTTCGGAGAAGGCAGCTTGATCCAAACCTAGTTATACGGCGAGGTCCTGCATTCTCTTTTTGCTCTTCGCATCCGGCACTGTGCAGGAGCGCGCCGTATAACGTCTAGCACGACAGGCACAGGCTGGGAACCGGCAGCCCAAAAACTTACCCTATATTTCCGTGGAGCTAGCCTTACCTTGTCTTTTCTGATAATTTTTGTGTCGCCGGTCGTGGTGGCCTCACCGTAACTTTTCAGCGAGTTTCCTGCAGCCCGAAAAACTCAGCTTTCAAATCTCTTTACCAGTCTCTGTTTATTGCACTGAAAGGCCTTCATCCAGGGAATTCTATGGCAGCAGATAGTAAGCTCCTAGAGAGGCTACGTCATTGCGTCATTTCCGGTACAACACCCTTTGTTTACCTCTTGATATTCAGAAGCCGTGAATGTCACTCCTTCCTGCGGATTTACGGGCGATCGGAAAGCTCGAAGAAAGGCTGACTATTCCACCCAACCAAAAGGTAAGACTCCTTTGTATTTCTGGTCGGCTATCCTCATTCCTGAAAGGCAACATACCCGGTCACTTTCCGGCTGCTGGAAATGTGCTTTGGTGATGTGAGATTAACGGAGCCTGGTAAGTACACTGAAAGGTCCCATTTCTGTCGTCCGGAAAATTAGGTCGACACCACTCCGCTCCCCACCATACAACACCACGCGACAGGACACCACACCAACTAACAACGGCGCCACACCAATAAATGTCCACACTGCGCCAGAGGGCAACAACAACGACCCAAGAAGACTATTGCTCCATTCCCAACACGCTACCAGGTATCACACCACCCTACCTCGCACCACGCCGCACCATGATGCACTCCCGCACGTACTGCGGCGTGGTACATGCTGAGGTGTCACGCAGTTCGGGAAGGTGCGGCATCGTGCAGTAAGTAGTCCCACACCCGGGACTCAGCGAGAGGTGCGGCTTTTGGACGAGACGGCAACATGTACCACCTCGCACTCGTACTCTGCACAAGTCCGGCGCAGTGTGTGAGGAGGTCGCCAGTGAGACCACATGTACAACCTCATGGCACTTGCACCGTACACGAGTCCGACGTGGTGTTGCGCATGTCCGTCTTGCACGGCTTCTCGGGAGCAGACGCTTGGTCGCAAAGACCATCTGAGGTTCCCGTTGACCTTGCATGCATGCTCGTCTGCCCGCCAGAGCTGTCGAGTGTCCTCCAGAGAGTGTTTCGGTGTCGTGCATTACTCGATTCCTACCCGAGGGCAACATCAGCAATATGTACCTACAGACGGTCACTGGATGTAGCCGGAGATATACTTTGTATGCCATGATAGTCATCGTCTTGTATTGTCTCGGGCCTGCAAAGACGACAGAGTGAGTCTGCACATGGTCTGCGATGATCTTGTCTCCCCAAAGGACCGTCTTCAGCTTGTCAGGCACTATCGTTTTCGCCTTGCATGTGATCAAGGGCCGGTCGACAACCATCAGCCTTGTGCGGGGGATGATGAGCGATGACCTCACAGGATCTTAGCGCTGCATGCAAGGGTCCTCGAAGGTCATCTTGCTCCACCAGATGATCTGGTATGCGCAGCAGATACGAGGCCGACGTCGATAGACATAGCAACCCTCCCACGGGGTACAGTGACACCACATTGATATCATTATAAGGCACGAGTGCACAAGATATGGTACACACGAGAAGGGAATCGTCCGGCGAGCGAACACAATCACATAGCTATAGAGAAAGTTAAACAGCCATTGGTGGTCGATGGTAGCATCTAAAGGAGAGTGTCAACAGCAGCGCAGACTCTGAGCGTGTGAGGCTGCGCGAGCGAGTGCGAGTGCATGGTGACTTGAGTGAGCATGAGTGCACGGTGACTTGAGCGAGAGCGAAGCGAGTGTGTGGGAACTTGAGCAAGCGCAAGTGCGCGGAGAGTCGAAGACTTGAGCATGCGCAAGCGCACGGTGACTTGAGCGAGAGTGAAGGCACAGAGGCGAGAGAGCTCAAGCAAGAGTGAGCGCGCCGCGACAAGGGCCAGGGTGCAGAGACAAGGGCCAGGGTGCAGAGACAAGAGCGAGGAGATTCAGTGAGGCGAGATGTCGGCGCGTGCAGCTGCGCACCCTAAGCACGGTCAGTGTCGTCGTCGACGGCCTTCTGTGCGGTGTCGTGCTCCTCTTCCAGGTCCTCTTCAGCCGCGGCACGCCGGTCGGCATGCTGCTTCTGGCAGATCCAGTTGACGTACGCCCTGGGCTCCATACCAACCTCATGATCTTGCCGCATGAACTGCGCGAACGTGGGGTCGTATTCTTCATCCTCCATGGTGGGGTTGTGGTTGTTTGAGGTGCCGAAGACGCGCCTGCAGAGTCGATCAGCACTGAAGATACGTATGCACTAGTGAAACACCTACTCGGACCAGATCTCGAGGAGCTTCCCAAGCCATGTCAGGTTACGGGCACAGATCGTGAGGATCTTGTTGCTCAGGCGGGCAAGCGAGACATCACTGTCCATCTCGCTCCAACCATCCTGGGCACTCAAGACATAGCGTGCCTGTGCGCGACATGGTCAGTCAGCGGTTAGCGTGTGAAGCAGGTTCACTGCACATACGAGGAGTGCAGAGTAAACTAGACTCTCTGCGGTCACATCAGCAATTTCGTACTTGCTTGCAAGGGACTGCTTGCCCTTGCCACCACGCTTCTTCTCGCATTCAAAAGCAGCGTCTGGACCCGCGAAGATAAGCTTGTGTGCCTGAAGAAGTCATGTCAGCTTGCTCGGTCCCATCCGATTGAATCACTCACGATGAGCTGGAGCCGGCCTTGCAAGAAGCCCGGCAGGAGGTTGTCAGGGTTGTACTTGTCCATGTCTCAGAGGAGGGCCGGGAGATGGCCCAACAAGAGCAGCTTGTCGCGGTTGTGGATCTGCCGGAGGAAGCTAGAGCGGCATAGTCATTGTTAATGGTGCAGGCTCAAGATCACGAGGTACGTACACTTTCAGATCATCTGCGGCCTGGAGTTTGACGACCCACTCGGGTGGGAGGAGGTACTGAGCGAGCTCCACACAGCGGGTACCGCGGGCTTTCTTCTGGTTGAAGACATAGTTGGGATTAGGGATGCCGGCGGCCTCGAAGAAGTTGCGGTTGAGGCGAACGATGTCGTCGCTGCAGGCTTTGCTCTGTACCTCCGAAAGCTGGGTGGCATCATCACTGGTTAGCACACAGACAAAGCGTGAGTATTACTCACGAATTTGGCGATGCGCTTGACGGCCTGCGGCTGACCTTGAAGCCAGGGGATGTGCTCCTCGAATTTCGGGAAGTACTCGCAGACGACGTGGAAGATTTGGACCTCTTCCACGACATTGTCGTATCCGACCGCCGAGCTGTCATAGAAGAGCATTAGCTAGTATGCTCATGATGTCTTGTGGTACACACGAGATGGGCTGATCTTTGACAGAAGGGCCGTGATACTTGAGGCCGTTGCGCAGGACGCGCTCGAATGGCACAAATTGAGTGCTGTTGAGGCCGAGGTCGCGTGCCTTGAAGTAGATATACTCATAGCCACTGTCAAGGCGCTCTTTGGTCCTGCAGAATATATAGAGTCAGTGAGATGATGAGATGCATGCGCATATATGCGTCTGCAACACGCAAGAATGCGCGCTGAAGGCGCATATATGCGCATATATCAAGCAGGCAGAGGACTCACAATGAACGACCCTTGAGAAGGTCGATGGACTCGGCCCAGTCCTCCTCGAACGCAACATCTGAGCCCTCCTCTTCCTCCCCAACCTCGGCATCGAGCTGCTTGGCAGGATCTTGAGATGGCTCGCTCTCAGAGGCTTGGGGGGATGGCTCGCACGCGGGTGTAGGGCCCTTCGGCCGCTTTGAGGATGGCCTGGGATCTTCACTGTCGCTCTCGTCTTCGAGCCCCTGCGCTCGCGTGCGGCGCCGGAGGGTCTTCTTGATGGCAGCGTGTTCGGCGACAGCAGGCTGGGTGTTGAAGGTCTCGGTCGCGGCAGAAGACGCACCCTTCTTCTTGTCCTTGGCCTTGGACTTCGACACCGGCTGGGATGCAGCGGCGGGCTTGGGGACGACTCGATGTTTGGCTCCGAGGAAGATTCCGCTGGCAGGCATTGCGGAGAGGAGGGTGGTGGTGGTAGGAGAACAAGAGGTGAATACGCGTCGTTTATGCTTTATAGTGCCCAGAACGGGTGTCGAGAGAGCGACAAAATTCCGCAAAGACTCTTCACGCAAGCTTCAGCCACTGACACATTACGGTCACATGACTAGACGCGCTTGGCGCGGCTGAGCGCATCAAGGGCATCTAGTCAGGAGCCGCGCGCGACTTATCATCATACTGCCATCTCTCGACCTCTGCCTGACGCTTCCACTCATTGCTCTGCACATGGACAACGACAGCAATGGCTGGCCTTGCGACCATGACGGCTGCAAGCACATCTCGACCACGTACTTTGGTCTCTCCTTCCACCGTGCAGTCTGCAAGTACCATGATTCGACTCTCCGGGACGCACTCAGGCTGGCCAAGCGGAAGCCTGGAGCAGCACAGAAGATTGGAAAACCGCTGGCTAAGCAGGCGCGGCTGGGTATGTCACCGCCACATCATCTATTCGCAAACAGCACACATATAGTCTGTACAGGTACCACCTCCCTCACCTTCCCCTGCACCCTCGCCTCCACCTCCCGAGCCTTCTCCACCACCCCGAGCCCCCAGCCCACCTGCGCTCCTTAGTCGGATGGGACGATGGGTCTGGCTCCCTGGGAGGTACGAGGACTACCGTCCATCTGCGAAGACAGGACTTCCATCACAAATCACGCACGCATTCCCCAAGCCTCCACAAGCAGAGGTCGAGCCCCAGCAAGAGCCTGAACCCCAGCAAGAGCGGTCGCCAGAGGCGCAGGAGGAGGCCAACGACAATGTCGAGGAGGTTTGGGACCTCGAGCCCGATGGGTTCGGGTTATACCGTAGCTATGCTGGATCGCTCCCGAAGCGAGACCCACTCATGGCAACCTCGCTCGACACGATGCTTGCTGCTCCCGGCCTACAGGATGAGGACATGAACTCGGACGAGGAGGCTGAGCAGCCGTCCGCTGGGTATCGCAGTATCTTCTGGATGACATGATCACTCGCGGTCGATGCTGATGAAGACGAGGGTGGAGACTTGGAGGACTGGGAGGACGTCCCCGAGGTGTCGTATGCACCGTTTGACAACTGTTCGCAGTTCTGACTGGTTGACCACTACTATGGAGGGTCCGACACACAGTCCCGCAGCAAGTTCGATGACATGATCCATGTACTCATATCCCCCCGCTTTGACGCCAATGATCTTCACGGGTTCAGCACTCAGAAGGCCGAGAAGCTCCTTGACGAGTACGTTCCCCTTGAGGGTGTCTTCTCCGGCGAGGACGGGTGGATCAAAGACACAGTCCTCGAGATTCCTGTACCAAAGAGCGGCTACCGAGGCTGAGGCGGCGAAGTACTCCATTCTTGGCATGGTGCATCGGCGACTGATGGAGCTGATCAAGAGCGTGGTCTGTGATTCGTTCTCGCGGTTTAAGGACTCATACCATTGGCGCGGCCACACACTCCTGTGGAATCCACCGCCATCCGCAGATGACCGGCCATCATGCTCCCCATCTCCATCACCTTCACTCTCGTCTACTCCCTCGCCCACATCTTCACCAGTACCTCCTGACCCCATCCGGGTAATCACCGACTGCTACAACTCGGATGCAATGCTCGACACCGAAGCCGAGCTTCACAAGATGCCGCGCAAACCTGGTGACCATCCAGACCTCGAATATGTCATCCTCCCCCTTCTTCTGTGGTCTGATTCAACACATCTGACGAACTTCGGCACCGCACACCTGTGGCCCATCTATCTGTATTTCGGTAATCTTTCGAAGTACGTACGTGGCCGACCTACGGCATTTGCGGCTGAGCATCTCGCATATATTCTGGATGTACGTACCTTTCCATCAATGCTTGATGTCGGAGTCACTGACGAGAATTTCCATGTCTAGCTCGGTGACGGCTTCAAGGATTGGTTCCAGGACACTTTCGGTAGACCGCCTCCGACCAACATGTTCACATTCTGCGAACGCGAGCTATTCCAACAGATATGGAAGATCCTCATGGATGATGACTTCGAGTGAGCATGTCGGGATGGTATCGTGCTCATGTGCGGTGATGGTGTGCTCCGTCGCATCTTTCCACGCATATTCACTTACTCCGCAGACTATCCAGAGAAGTCAGTCACTCCGATGTCATGTCGTTCCAGTGCCTTGGCTGATCACTTCACACTCACAGGATCATTGCGCTTGCCCTCCGACCACTCGCAAAACATTTGTGCCCACGATGTTACGTGACTCGCGACCAGGTCTGCAAAGCAGGGACCAAGTCAGACGCTCGCACGCATGCCAACATCGGGAGGGACTCGAAGCACCTGCAAGAAGAGATTCAGCGGGCGCGCCGGTATGTCTTCAGGGGATGGGCTCTCACGAATGAACATGTCGTGGAGATCTTGGATCCCAAGTCGCTGAACCCCATCCAGGTACACTCTGTAACTGCTCCATGAGTATATGACTTTACTAATTGTCTTCTCAGAGTGCCTTCTCCGAACGACTCGCACAGTTTGGCGTCAACTGTTATGAGCTATTCGCGCCGGACCTGCTACACGAGTTTGAATTGGGGGTATGGAAAGGTACCTTCAACCATTTGATGCGCCTGCTCGAAGAGTGGGGGAGGAACATTGTGCAAGTGTTCAACCAGCGGTACATCTTTGTGAACTCTGGCACCGGCACAGTGCTCACCTTGTTGAACACTCCCACCAGCATGCAACAAATGCCCACATTCGGTCATGATCAGATACGACGGTTCTGGAGCGATGTTTCCTCAAGGAAGTGTCTCGCTGCACGGGACTACGAGGCTTTTTTGATGGTGCGTCCAGTTCACAAGGCGTCCCTCATCACCCGCTGACATGTTATCAGACTATCATGCCCGCGTTCGAAGGGCTCCTGCCCGTCGAAAATGATCAGATTGTGGCTGACATGCTCTTTGAGCTCGCAAACTGGCACGCTCTTGCGAAGCTACGAGTGCACACCACGGTGACCCTCGACAACCTTGAAACTGCGACGACTCACCTCTACGCTGCGATGCGCTGGTTCAATGACGATGTTTGCGCCCACTATAAGGCTGAGCAACAGGTCAGGTCGGCCACAGGTCGACCTGGAATTACCTGGATCCGTGACCTACAGGTCCAGGTCAAACAGGTCACAGGTCATACAGGTCAAGACCTGTACGGATCTAGGTCGGGGTCTTGACAAATTCTGCAGGTCGAAGATGACCTGTGCCAAAATTAATTCTCTTCCAAATGATAACACCCGCGAGCTCAGAACCAAGGCAGAGGCTTGTGTACGCTGCCAGAGTGCAAAGAACGCACACGTCCGTGCAGACTCTCGACACAAGGAGAAGAAATTCAATGTGCTCAATACGTACAAGTATCACGCACTTGGCGACTACCCACCGTACATCAGGTGCTCTGGTCCCACGGACAACTTCAACACCCAGGTGGTGAGTCCTTTCTCATGCTGTGCCTGAGAATCTGATACGAACTGCACAACTGACATCCTCCCAGGGCGAGCTCGAGCACCGACATGCCAAGCGCTTCTATGTCCAGACGAACAAGATTACGTATGTTTGGCAGATGGCCAAGCATCAGCGGCGGCGAGCTCTCTGCCAATCAATACGGCGCCGTGACAGCAACTTCCAGCCCCTGTGGGAAGAGAAGCAAGACAAGGAGGATGCCAAGCAGCAGCTTGCAGAGGCCTATGAGCGTTGTGTCAAGAGCGCCGCAGACCGTCGTCAGGGAGATACCCAGCCACCCATTCCAGCTTCAGTCCACTATGAGGTCTCTCAAGCGCAGCGCGGCGCTGTGAACCTGTACGCATTCCTGTCATCACACGGTGATGACCCGGCCACCAAGGTAAGCCATGTCCTCCATTTGCTCGCTCGCCTCACTGTTGGCACTCACATCACCTCACCATAGGGATTTATTCCTCACCTGTGCGAGCACCTGCTGGGTCGCATCTTGGATGAGGAGCCAGGCAGCTTCTCTGAAAGCGAGCTTGATGGCCTCGAGATCTACAGGGACTGCATGTACCCGCACAAAGTTGTACGCTTCAACTATCCCACCTACGACATGCGACACGGGCAAGACTCCATCAATCCGCGAACTCACCCGGATATCATGCTGCTTGCCAACGGCAGCGATGCCACTGTTCATCCTTACTGGTATGCACGCATCATCGAGGTGTTCCATGTCAAGGTGTCGTACCATGGCCCGGGTGCATCGTGCTCCACGCGGCGATGGCAGAGCTTTGATGTATTGTGGGTACGCTGGTTTGCATTCGACAAGGACTACCCCTCTGGGTTCCAGCATCGTCGCCTCCCACATCTCAGCTTTGTCAAGACAGACGACATGTCCATGGATCTCCCGTTCAGCTTCGTCGACCCAGAGGACGTCATCTGCACTGCATACCTGATGCCAGCTTTCAGTCTCGAGCGCACGCCTGGCTACTTGCCACCCTCCAAACTCGCTTGGCGAACTGAAGACAATAAGAAGTGCAACGATAACCAAGACTGGCGCTACTACTATGTCGGAATGTACGTCTTTCGTTCTGGTCAGTTGTACTATACTCACATTGCATGCTAGGTGGGCGGACAGGGACATGTATATGAGGTTCCACGGAGGTGCAGTAGGACACCGCAGGATCGGCGTGAGCCTCAAGGCGAGCGCAATCAAGGCGAGCGCATCGCACATCGCAAGCCCAGGCGGAAGACCACGCATCGCGACGAGGACTTGCACGCACACTTGGATAGTCCCGGCGCTGTTGTACCCGATGACCAAGATGAGGATTGGGAGGACGCGCCAGACCGAGACGATGGTGAAGGCGAGGTACAGGGTGACGATGAAGCCAGCGATGCTGAGGTAGAGGACGAGAACGAGCAGGAGGGGGTCGATGAGGGGGACATGGAGGACTCCTGGAGCGATCCTCCAGAAGAACAAGAGGATGAACTTGAACCTGAGGACATGGAGGACGACTGGGACTCAATCACTGAGCTCCTTGCAGAAATCGCGGAACTCGACGTGGAGACTGATCGCATCCTCACTGAGCGCGAGGCTCTCTTGGCACCCTTCCGAGCCAACGAGGACGCCTACGAGGATCCAGTGTATGCCGAGGAAGGTTATGCCGCACTCTGAAGGCACGACCCTTTTGGACCCTGCACTGGTGCGTCCTCAGGCTGTCTAACTTGCCTGTGTGTCCTCGACTTCTGACAATGAGACTGTGAGCAGGAACTTCCGATACCAGATGACCACATATCCGCCAGCTGGACTCTTCCGGCCTGGGATGGGTCGCAGGGACCCAGCGACGCTAGAACGCGGACTTTATAAGGTGCGCCTAGAAGACGCGTCGCGACACGACAAGCAGGTGACCTTGTTTACAGCAAACTCTAATGGTAAGGTTTCGCTAACAGAGGTTTTAGAGTGCACACAGCCCCGGTCTACATCAAGCCCTGCTCCCCATGCACGCCCTCGCCCTCGCATCGCAGACCTGTAGTACTTAGTAGCCTCTGTACTTATCCACTAACTATGTCAGTAGTTCTGGTCCCCGCCTCTCGCCGCTGGCATTCAGCACGCTCTTGAGCAACCGCGAGCGTTCGCTAACCCACACCACCGCACGCCTGATCCCAAGCCTTGGCATGCAGCCAGGCTGCTCGCGACATCTTCTGCGGGCCGCGACGACCCCCTTTTGTAGCCTGACATCAGAGCACATTGTCTCTATGCCACAAATGATCACGGACAGACCATGCAAGACTCTGGTCATCGTCCTTGTCTTGCAAGACGATGCAGATCGGCAGACGACCCGGCGCCGACCAACGCAATCGTGCACGCCGCGCGCCTATCATGTGTGGTCATCTTCGTCTTCAATGCTCATCGCAGATCGACTTCTGCGGCTTTTGCTGATGAATTGCGCCTGTTCTGAGGTGTGTGTCTCGCAACCAAGTGCAGTGTTGAATCCAGTGCGGCGCCTTTGACAGGAGGGATCGGGATGCAGCACGTAGCGGCACGAACATAGGGTACTGATGTAGGGCGGTGTGTAGGGGATTCGGGAATCGACCAGAACGGAGTGGTGCTGGTTTGTCGTCATTGCCTTCTGGCGTGGTGTGGACGTTCCCAGGTGTGGTGTGGTTGTGTGCTGGTGCAGTGCCGTTGTTAGTTGGTGTGGTGCCGTTCTTAGTTGGTGCGGTGCCGTTCTTAGTTGGTGCGGTGCTGTTCTTAGTTGGTGCGGCGCCGTTGTTAGTTGGTGTGGTGTCCTGTCGCGTGGTGTTGTATGGCGGGGAGCGGAGTGGCATCGACCTAATTTTCCGGATGACAGAAATGGGACCTTTCAGTGTACTTACCAGGCTCCGTTAATCTCACATCACCGAAGCACATTTCCAGCAGCTGGAAAGTGACCAGGTATGTTGCCTTTCAGGAATGAGGATAGCCGACCAGAAATACAAAGGAGTCTTACCTTTTGGTTGGGTGGAATAGTCGGCCTTTCTTCGAGCTTTCTGATTGCCCGTACTGTACCATTTGAAATGGTTTGACCAGTCACGGGTCACAGGGCCCCGATATGGTTGAACTTTGGGCCCATGTCACAGGTCGCCAGAGGCCTGGTTGAATCCACCCTCCGGGCGCTTACTCTGTCCGGGGGGCGGCGCGCTTCGCGCGCCCTAAATTTGGTTGAAATCTGGCCAGTGTCACAGGTCACCGGCCGGTTGGTCGAATTCATCCACCAAAATTGGCTTGTCACAGGTCACAGGCCTGGTTGAACCATTTTAAATGGTACAGTAAATCCGCAGGAAGGAGTGACATTCACGGCTTCTGAATATCAAGAGGTAAACAAAGGGTGTTGTACCGGAAATGACGCAATGACGTAGCCTCTCTAGGAGCTTATCTGCTGCCATAGAATTCCCTGGATGGAGTCCTTTCAGTGCAATAAACAGAGACTGGTAAAGAGATTTGAAAGCTGAGTTTTTCGGGCTGCAGGAAACTCGCTGAAAAGTTACGGTGAGGCCACCACGACCGGCGACACAAAAATTATCAGAAAAGACAAGGTAAGGCTAGCTCCGCGGAAATATAGGGTAAGTCTTTGGGCTGGTTCCCAGCCTGTGCCCGTCGTGTGCGAGATTAGCACAGCACGCGTTGTGCACGGAAAATTCAGAGATTCAGGATATCTGAACGACTCGTTTGCATGTCTTCTCTGCCTGAGGCGACTATAATAGGCGTATACAGCCCTTACGAGTATGTACGAAGCGTTACAATGAGGAAATTCGCGGTATCTGAGCGAGTATCGCGCTGTCGTTTATGGGCGCTTCAAGTATCGACCCCAGGGCCTGTGGACATTCTCCGTCCTCACACGTCGAGAGCCTTCGCGGCACCTTCGAAAGCATCTCAACATATTTATACGGTATATAGACACGCCTGGTGTAAGTTTGGTGCAATGGGAGAGGGTAGAAATGTCTTAAACGGACTGCAAATGAGCAGTAACCTGGCATTGCTATCTCCGCATTCCGGGTACGCTAGGACTCAGAAAAAGTGTCTGCGCGTCAGTCGGAGGAGGGCGGACACAACTTCTGCGTATTGAAACAGCGGTAATTAAGGGAGAGGGCCGTATTGATGATGATCGATTCGATTATCAGCAAGCCTGCGCAAGCGCAAACGTACAGCTCTAGATCTCGACCTTCTTGTTCTGGCCAAGGTGGTACTCGAACATTTCGAACAAAATCCAAGCCCGTCCTTGGGCGATTGTACGCCTGGCCGATGCTACATGTAGCCGGAAGGACGACTCGGAGGCTTGTGTCATGACTTACTGCTCCTACGCTACCACAGATATGCGATCCGTCACTTCGTCCGCTGAGTGTGGTTTCACTGGCACCGCCGACCGCGAGGACGGGTGGGACTCGGACCACAGAAGACAAGATTCTATGTCGTGCAAGTCGTTACATGGCGTATGCGTGCAAGCCGTCTATCCGATATCACTGGACTTTCGTCTTGGGCTTCGCCGCCGCGGGACCGAAGTTCTTCGCCGCCCTCGTCGAGAACAGCGTCGCGAGCAGCACCGCGCACACTGCACGCGCAGTCTCGGGGTCCACAGCAGCGATCTTCTCAGCCCCGCCCGAGGTGCCGAGCCAACCGAGCGCGACGGAGTGCGCGTCGGCCCAGAACGGCTGCGCGTGCGTGAGGAACGCATACAGCCCCGTGACCAAGGGCGCACACCACAGGTCGGTGGTCGTCCAGCCGTATGGCAGGAGTTCGGTCGGGGTGGTGAGGCTCAGCGCGTAGGGCTGGAAGAAGGAGAACATGTTCGTGAGGAAGAACCCGCCGTTGGCCGTCAGCTGAAATCGTCGTGATTAGTGCATTTGTCGCAAGATAGGAAGGAGGCAAAGCATGACGCGGAGTAGCAAAAACTTTGTGGGATAGCAATGAAGGCGTGTAGGTAGAACGCGATGCAAGGAAACTATGAGGCAGGACGGATGCAAAGCAGGAAAGCGGTGATGGGATGAACGAAACGGATAGGGCAGCGAGAGGTGGAGGTGATAGGGCGGAGGGAGGTACACAGCAGATTTGCGATAGTGTACAACTGCAGGATGGGTCATGACGATCCCTTGGCTTTTGTATGCAATAGTACCAATCCAGCGCGGAGTAGAAGGACAGCAGAAAGGGACGCCTCGTGTTCACACCGGAAGCTTCACGGTTGAACAGCTGGTTTCCCTGGTGAACAGTGAAGCTTCCAGTACAAGTTCGACATCGTGATGCGCATGCATGAGCTGCGCTCTTTCCGGGGTGCGACTGCTAACAGAAGGGCATGAGTCCGCCACCACAGCAGGACCGGCTCGGAGGATCCTGTATGCGGATAATCCAAGCAGAAGTCGAGCATCGCATCAACATCGCTCTCAAAAGACGGCGAGACAACCCGATGCAAGACGGAAAGCCGCGCGCTGAGAGGTCTAAATCTGCGTCTGGGGCGAGATCGCCACTTTCAGCGGACGCTCGGTGCGAAACGCAGTGAGAGCTGTATGAGCATAGTAGGTTGCGGAAGGTCGTGTGTGGTTTCATGATCAGATGCGACTTTGGGTGATCGTGCTGTGGCACAGACAGTGCGACGGCGCAACTCGCACGGAGCAGCGTCCTTTTCCCAGCATATTAGTCGCGATCATTCCTTGGGCACCATAGAACCAGTGACTCATCACCAGACATACTGAACGAATTGGAGGATCACTTCAGCGATATGTGATATTGGGGAAAGACCGCGGAGCAGGAAGGACGTAGTGCAAAAAGACGGTGACGTACCAGAGACGTGAGGAGCAGCGTCCATGGGTTACTGCTGATGTCGGGAGAAGCATGCTTGAGGACCATAGGCGGGATAAGGTTGCACAGCAGGTATGCACGGCTGAAGCCGTCGAACAGTGCCAAGGGCATCTCGAGCTCTAGGACGGTGCAGGGACCCAGGGAAGCTTCTCCACTGTTGCCTGGACGGCGGTGTAGAACACTGGCACTACTCCGGAGTACATGAAAGACGGAGGGATCGCCAGGGCCGGGGCTGGGCACGCATACAGCGCACTGGTGAGTATCAGAGTGTTCGATAGTAGTGGAAGACGAACCCATTACGGCTTCTCCTCCATATACCACCAGCAGCGCCGCGGCCGCATCCCGCACGAAGGACCGCTCCTCGACCTCCGGGATGGTGAGTGCCTTCTTCTCCTTCTCCGAGTCGTTCGCCTGTACAGTCTTCAGCTTGTAGATGTGGTCATGCCAGAGCTTCTCCCGATCTGCCGCAACGCGACGCACAGACGAAATGCGGCAACGACGTCGAGCGTACTGAGCTGCACGCCGAACCAGGTGAAGGGCGCGACTGGCTGGAGGATCAGCCGGTAGACCTCGACGACGGGGAGAAGCAGAAGAGACATTGGCGACGAGAGATGGCGGCGACGGCGAGCAGCGAGCGGCCTCTTATCCGTGTGGGTTGCGAGACCCAGCGGCGGGAACGAACGAACGTGGCTCGTCAACGTGGTCCATGATGAGGACCGCCTCCCAGAGGCCGCTGTTGTGGGCCGCGTGCGAAGGTAAGTTATATGTACAAAGACTTAATGAATCCTGCATGGTACAATGGTGCAGTGGCTGTAATGGCCCTAAACCGGGAATGTGAGGTGGTCTAAAGCTCCAACGGATTCAGTCGTCTGTGCGCTGGTTCAAGACCGTCCCCTCCAGAAAACTTGGTTACCTCGAGTCGCCCGCTCCGTAAGGAGTGGATTGACCTGGTATAATACTGCCCTTGACTGGCCAGGGAAGCAATTCCGCAACCTGCAGGGCGTGCCGAGTTAGTCTTAGGAGATCAGGACGAGTCGTCTGTCGCGCAGGTGGCCCGTGCCCCTCACAAACCCTTCCTTTTGCCCTACTTTCTCATTCTTTTGTATCCCCTAAGTAGACTGTAGCACCCGATGTGCTTGTTGTCCATGCATCCCCTTCTTCATTCTAGTGCACCTTGAGCTTGAACCACGGAGTGAATGCTTGTACCCGGATGGAAGAGTCAAACCAGTTCGACTTTCTTAGCAGTTGTGTATCGATCCTTCATGGCGATATGACCGGGACCAAGTTCTAGTTCAATTTACCAGTGAGTTTGATCCTTTCGTTCACCATCCTCCTCCCCTCACTTCATAACAAACCCACAGTATGCCCTTGGCTATCACGGACTCGCACTCTGAGGAGGTCGTCCTGCAGCACCCCGCTTGTGGTGACTCTCTAAGACACTGCAACAGCTGCTTCAAGCGAGAAACAACCGGCGTGAAGCTGAGGAAGTGCGGCGGCTGCGCCAAGGTTGTGTACTGTAGCCTCGAATGCCAGAAAGCAGAGTGGCCTCGTCACAAGTAGGTGTCTCGCGGAATTCTGCGCATATATCTTGCTTACGTCGAGGATAACCAGGCCGACATGCATGGGCGGGACTGCTGAGGATGCTGCAACGGTGGCGCGCTACGGCTACGCGTCCGTGAGCGCGTTCGCCCGCGACCTCCAGGACTTCTTGGACGCGAATACATGGGCATTCCGAATGCTCATCACCGTGCAGCGGCAACTCCAGCTTGATGCAAACCCGGGCGTCCCCTTCTCCGAGCTCCCCAAGTTGCTCCGCTTCCGCCTCCGCTGCCAGACGACGCGATCCGACACGCACAAACACCGTAATCCCGCGACCCGATTCGCGCTTCTCTCCTACACCTTCGACGACGTGGACGCATACGCCCGCAAGAACGAGCTCTGGTGGGAGCAAGGGGCAGTCATCCGCGACGACGCCAATTGCGCGTTCACCCGCCAGTACCCGCGGCACGTCGGTGACTTCTTCGCAGCCGAGTACACAGTCCCCGGGACCAATGCTGGCGCGATGGATCACTTCCCGCTCCAAACCCCGTCTTGGAGGACATGGTGGATTTCTGCACGCGGAGCATCAACCAGGGCTTCCCCATGCGCATGCAGGTCGTGGGAAATGCCTTCAGCATCCTGGCGTACCCCGGAATCTTTGTGCGCTCGGAGGGCTGCTGGACGTGGAAGGCCATCCTCGAGGAGTGGAAGGGCTATACTCCCGGTCGACATCGCGCTCTCGACCGCGGCGTTGCGGAGATGAAGACTCAGATGACGATCCCCCGGTTGATCGTCAGCGTCCTGCGGATCACGAGGAGTGTTTCCGTTCTCATATCGCAGGATGCATCATGAGTGATCGCCGTCTGCGGGGGCATTCGTCAAGTCGATGAGATCAAGCAAATGTATCTGGGTGGAGGATGGCGCAGTAGTACTCGACTGGCGTTCACTGCTCAGGCCTCCGGTCCGTTGCACATGCTGCGCTGTCGTCTCCTAACTCAGTAATCGTCCTTCTTGACATCACGCAACATACTACCTCACATACCAGAGAACCCACAGGGTGGAAGCCTTCACTTAACTGGGATAAGATAAGATTAGATGTTGATATACTTCTCAAGATCCTTCGCGGTGCCGAGTTGCAACTTCAACTTGAACGTGCCAGGCCACAGCGACCCCGCACTCACAGTCGCACGCCATGGACTTCCGTGTTGAAGACTCTGCAAGTCTCCATGACACGCGTTTGGGAGGTTTATACACGCCTCACTCTTTCCCTGAACCTCTCATACGCGGGCCGGGCTCAGCTATAGTTGCCCCAGAGCTGCGGAAGTGCGAATGGTGCTCGAAGTCTTCCCGAGAACTGAGGAGGTGCGCAGGATGCGACTCGGCGCTCTACTGCAACAGAGAGTGCCAGAAAGCGGCGTGGCAGAGGCACAAGTGAGGCTACGTCCATTGTTCCGATCACTCTGTGCAACTTTGCACAATGCATGCTAACCACGAGCACCGCAGAACCTCATGCAAGGCGATCGCTAATTGCGCCAGAGGGAAACCCAACGAGGAGCTCGTTCTGGAGCATTTCCGCGCTATTGGTTTCTCGTCCATAACGGAGTTCTCGGAGGCTCTTACGGACTTCCGGGGGGCGCATGGCTGGGCACTCTCCTGCATCGCGAAGGCAGCGGCCCGTCGCGAAGGCTCCCTCGAGTGGCTCTCGCCTCAGCAACAAGCAAAGGCCTTCCACATCCAGCTCGTCCCCCGCTCTGCCAGAGAACGCCGGAGCCATCGAGAGCCCGGGAGCGCATTCTGGATCAAGAGCTTTAACTTCAGCTCGTCGGACTCTGCTGACGAGCTGCGCGAGCGTCGCTCCGGTCTCTCCTCCGGGACGGAGAACGAACACGCGCAGGATCCGGACTACATCGGCGACCTACTCGTCGTCTACGCCATCGAGGGCTTGAAAGTGACGATGTCGGCCTCGTACCCACAGTTCCGACCGACCGCTTTCGACCCTCCAGGGCCCGAGGAGCAGGGAGCGGTCTTCGACGACCTGTCGACGCTCTGTGTGGGTTGCATCAACATGCGATGTCCCCTCCGTGTTCTGGAGGGAAACGACCCGATTGTCGCTTTACCCGGGCGGTTCTCTCGAGTCCAAGGGAAATGGACGTGGAAACCGCTCTTCGCAGACTGGAAAGAATACACAGGCGGAGACGCAGTGTTGGACGAGGTCCTGGGCCGGCTGAAGCTTTCGGACGTATCTCCTCCTGAGCTCATGACGGCAATGACACGCTTGTAGACTTGTGTCTGGAGTTTCTGAGCGAGTCCCCGTAGGTGCGATCATCTATCTGGTTCGCTATTCGTGCTCATGACTTGTCTCTGCATCCAGAACCTCAGACGAGCACACCGGAGCTCATCATTGTATTATCCCATGGTTTTCCTACCTGATCGTCTCGCCAATGTTCATATGCTCAAACTCCCTTGGTAGCAGGTTCACTAGTAGAATGTCTCGGAATGATGGGAAAATGCTTGTTGTCGACACTGAATACTAATTCTTGGTACATGAACGCATCTCGTCAATAAATAGATGAGAACGCCAGCGACGATCTCTCGAGCCCGTCGCGAGGACTGTACCTGCCTCGCTCACGGACTTAGGACCTCCTTGTGGCTTGCGAGTATCTCCTCAGCATCTGGGATGCGAACCTGGAAGCGATAATTATACTCCTGGGGGCGTCTGTTGAGACGGTCGGAGTCAGCCATTGCAACAGCGTTCTCGATGGAAAATATCCTCACACGACAAGGCCCATATCGATACTCTTCTCAGAGCAGGTGACCTCCTCTCCGTCCGGTCCCAAGGGTGGCAGTACATCGAACATCCAGAGGACGGACGCAATCGTGATCAAGAGCGAGTTCCGAGCGAGGTGACGGCCCACGCAGATCCTAGGTGCGTGTCGATCATGAGCAGCGCACAGTCTGAGAAGTCATTGGCAAGGGCGTACCTGCGTCCAAAGCCGAACGAGACGTGTCCCTCCTCTTTGGTGTCCGGGGGAGACGGAGCGAGCTTGCCATCAGGCCCGATGTGTCGTTCGGGCTTGAACTCATTCGCATCCGGACCCCACAGTTCGGGATCGCGATTTATCGCCCTGGGCCGCAACGTCGTAAGCGATCTATCTTCACTTATATCGGCGCAACAAGACTCAGACCGACCAGATATTCGCAATGCAGATGGTTCCCTTCGGGATGAAGTACCCTTCGTACACATCGTCCTGTGGGACACAGAATACCATGAGCGAAACTGCCGAAAGCGTGCGGCGAGCATTGTGCTTCACTTGCCTCGGTCGAGCGATGTTGCATGCCTAGTAGAAGGGTGTAACGATGTGAACGAGGCGTGTATGTCGGCTTAAATTAAGCACTCACCAAGAGGGTCTACCGGGTGCCATCTGAGAATCTCCTTCACGATCGCTTGGATGTGGACCAAGTTGTCGAGATCGTCGAAAGTAGGGAGTCGGCTTCGGCCGACAACCGCGTCGAGTTCTTCTTGAGCTTTGCGCTGTGCTTCAGGATAGAGGACCATGGCGAGCATGAACCATGCCATGGTTCCTGAGATCTGCCACGCGTGATCAGACCAATGAGTCCGACTCAATATGGACAGGAGGGCATACCGTTTCATATGCCGCAGCTCTGGTGAGCAACCCCGGTCAGATACCTCGTCTGTAGGAGAGGAGACGTGAAGGACATACATGGTTCCTACGAGCCAAGAGGTCTCCTTGTCGCTCAGGTCGTACTTGATCTGCTTCTCGACCATGGAGGCAGCGAAGCTCGATGGGACGTTGCCTTCCAGCTGCGAAGTATTGGTCAACGGTCCGTCTGGTGGGTACTCCACGGGGGAACCCACCACTTTCCCCTTGACTGCGCCGTAGAGACCTTCGAATAGTCGAGTGAACTGCGGAGCCCAATGGTAGGCCTCCCTCTTCCAAGGAGCGAGGACGGCAGGAAGGTGCTTCAGCAACGGGAAAAGCTCGATGAGGTAGCCATCGACGTATCCCGCTCGCACTATCCTGTGGGTGAAATTCTCCAAAAGCACCATGGACGGATCCTCCACACTCTCCAACGGAGGAGACCCGTAGGTTACAGACAGGACAGTCGACGCCGCAGCCCTGAAATGTGGGACATCAGCATCCCGTATGATTTGTGTCGTAGTAGCGATAGCCGAACCTTCGCATGTGCTTGTCCCAGTCGTATGACGCTCTGACCATAGCTTTGAGGAGGATCGCGGCTTCAATAGTCTGTATCGGATAGTAATCCTTCACGACACCAGTATGCAGACCCTCGTGTGCAGCACGACGCATACGGCGCCACCTGGTCGACGTGAGATCCAGAACTATGTGCGTGAATGATCACATACCGATCTCCGTACTCTTGGAAAACGAAGAACATGCCCTCTGTGAGCATGTTGCACGCCACTTCGAAGCGCGGGCGGGAAGAGTAGATGGAGGCCTTTCGGTCAAGCAGGTCCGCGGCCGCCTGCAAAGTGTTGAGTACGATGACGTCCTGACCGGCCAAGTTTAGATATACGATGGGTCCTAGTACGACATGAGCACAACATTCACAATCCGAGAGATAAGCACATACCATAGACGGGCTTCCAATCCGTGAACTTGAGCCAGGCGTCGTGCGAGAGCTGCAGGAGGTTACCCACTATCGGTAACGCGAAGGGCCCCGGAGGAAAGGTGCGGCGTAGGGTGAGTACTACAAGATACTGAAGGAGCACGAGTGTGGCAAGGCCGTATGCGACGTAGGTGATGTTTGGCATGCTGAGACTTATGCTGCGCTGTAGAAGGGGGAACGGTGAGAAACGCTGGGCCACAGACTTGAACATGCTGAGATGAGCTTGTGGGTCCATGGGGCAGCAGCTACGGCCGAAGGATGCTATTAGTAGAGGTCTATAAGTGTGCGCGAAGTCGTACCTGGAGCCCTCTGGAGCCCTGAGCGGGTGCAAAGGACAAACTCGATGACACATGATACCGACAGAATCACACGGCGATGAGCCATTAATGGTACGTTATGCCATAATCACTGCAAGTGTCGCCCTTGTGTCGCTCCTGAAGGTTAGCATGACAGGAGAATGGCCGAGCGGGAGCCGTAGACCTGGAGATGCATCTGACTCCGAGCCGACGCGTTGGCATTACCTGTGGCACTGATAGGCTGATCTTGAGCTCGGCATGCATGAACAGATATCTGTCATGAATGTGTTGTGGACTGGTACTCTCTGGCGTAAGATTCGGATGCTGCCAAACAAATCGGTCAGACGATGAGAGCGCTGTTAAGTCGCAGTAGCTAGTGAAACGCGGGCCGGCGTTTTGTTCCCATCGCTCGTAGTGAACGAGGCTTGTGGCGTTCAGCCTCCTACCAAAAATTCAACCATTCTCTGGGCCCGTGTGACATAAGTGGCGGGGTCGTCTATTGTCCGCGCACCCGTACGCCCTGCGCAAGGGGTGGACTCTCCTCGGAATGAGGGTCTCCCGGTTTTAGACTCGTACTAGTGGTGAAGTATCGGCGGTGATCAACGCTGCTTTCATGTAAGTCTCCGTGACACTGCAAGGCACCGGGTCCAAGACTAACATTGCGTGCTGGTCCCATGGCAGGGTTAAATGAGTGGAGGAAGAGAGCTAACACAGGCTTGGTGTAAGCAGGACCCAGAGACGCCCGGGTACCGGGAACTGCCCCGCGCCCGGGGCTTAGCCACAAGAAGCCTGTCCAATCACCTCGTTGACACACGATGCTTGCATCCATTCTCCCTGTCATACTCAAATACTCTGCCATGCATTATATTATCCCTTCCACCAGTCAACCGAAAACACCGGCCGATTGCAGTATAATGCCACAAACCTGCGCAGCACGGCGTACCTCGGAACTCAGCCACCACCGACTCCTCAAAGGCGGCGCGCCCATGCGCCCACATGGCGTCCACATAATAAACTTGCCTGTTTTCAGAGCCGGAGCCCGCTCGCTCGCTCAAGTCCGCGCTGGCGATGCACATGACTTGCCTGTATCGGGTTCATGTTAAGAGACTTGGTCGGAGCTACATGACTTCCACAACGCTGTCAATCTGACTGGGGATCTGATGTATGTCGTCGCGGTATCTTTCTCCCGGAACGTCTATTGGAGTGTAGATAATACGGTGGTCACAGCCAAATATCCTACTAGTACACAAGTAGCACGACTCTAGATCTGCCTGTCGAATTACAGGGGCTGTGGACGCGTGCATACACTCAGTGACGCCACCAAGACGCACAGAGAGAGTAGCGCGAAGCCACGCAACCGAGAGATCATGAACCTGAGCTTGTCGATGCGCGCGGCGACGCCCATAATTCCTGCGCGGTCAGGGAGCGAGCTCTCCGCGATCTTCGGGAGTAAAGCGACCCAGCGACCCTCCGCTATGTCCAACCCATCTAACCCGAAATATCTCTGGCTCTCGAAGCTCCAGGCATCGTTGGCGCGAACCCAATTCCCAAGTCCCTGGATGTAACGCGCCACCTGGGCGTCGATATCTGAGCCCCACGTCGGGAGATCGTCGTACTGCGCAAGGAACCGGTCGACTAGTGTCTTGTGGTGGTCTCCTATCCACTTCATAGCCCCGCGGAGGTCGGTCTGGAACTGGTGCATGACAATAGTCACTATATTGCACCCGTCGTCCCCCCGAGCTTGTTCCACGTTGTACGAGCATATGTCCTGCGGCCGCTTGTCAACATCATCGCCGCCTAACTAACGGGAAGCATGACTCACGTTCCCGAGGACGAGCATGTCGATAGCCCAGGTAGTCAGGTCCACGATGATAGGGTGCGCAATGACCTCGTCCGGCAGGTTCATGTCGAGCTCGAGCAACGCGAAGGACGGCTTGGCGCCGATGTTCTCCCTCCGCATCTCGAGGTAGCTGTCGACACTGCGCAAACGTTGTACATCACGGTCGGCTGCCTGCTGCACCACCGACTGGCAGTACGCGTCGAACGTGTTGATGAACCGACGCTGAGCGGACCCGCTGGCGGTCTTGATAGCACGCTCCCAGAACCTGCAAGCAGGGAAAAGGTGGGGTGAGGATGAATACATGCTGTTCAGTCGGAAGAACGCACTGCCTTGCTATTTCCCCGAGGAGGGGTTCACCAGCGGGGCGCGCCTTGTGAGGGTTTCGCAGCGCGTCCATGATGACGTCTGCGAACGCTTGCACCGTCCGTTCGTCCTCGACATCCGAATACTCATCGAATACGAAGAAGAGGTTCATGAGGTCGCATCCGGTTCGCAGTTGCTCTGTAAACGCACGGTCAGTATCTCTTCCACTGAAACCTGAGGAGAGTCAGGAATACCCTTGGTGGCCGACGGATACGCAAGCGAGGCGAGGAGGTCTGCAAGATCGGCTTCGATGAACGACGTCGTCGAGAGATGGTGATGAGTCTACCCACTGAAGTCGCACTTGTTGAACGCCTTCTGGGCCTTGGGTCCGAAGGCGTGGAAGGACTCCAGCCATGCCGACGACTCTGCTTTCACTTCGGTGTAGTGGGGATTCAGCTGGCGAGGCCACGGCCAGTTGGACAGCGTGTCGGGGAGCCTGAATGTCATGCGAGATTGAAGGGGCATGGTGTAGTGACCCTCTCAGCCCGAAAGTTGGCTGTTCATATATCTCGCTCCGGCGGGATGTGGTAGTTGCATCTGTGTGGGCGTGCTGAAGAATGTAGTGGCACAGTCAGTATCGAATGCAGTATGAGTGTCCAACCGGGGGCCAACCTGCATGGTGGACCCTGCGGAGACACTGATGTTCCGCTTGTCGCGCCGATGTTAAGTTTGCTCGAACGAGTTCGAGTACAAGGCTATCTTGATCCTTGATATTCCGGATGACACCATATCTATCGTAGCTTGTCTCCGGAGGATCAGATGACTTCGAGTCTGAGTCTGAGCCTTGCAACAAGACTCGACTCAGCAGAAATGGAAAGCACAATCGTGAACCTACCTGCGACCCTTGAGCCAGGAACGAATTGTAGGCGACGACCGGCTGGGTGACGCAGAGACCATCCCGCTCCCACACGGCGGCCACGGCCGCCCTGACACGCCCTGTGTGAGTGATATCATCAGTACGCGCTTGAAGCTCGACTGGCCCCCGCGAGGAACTATGTGACGTGTCAAGGATGGCCTAGAGTACAAGGGAGAATAATGTTCTCCGACCAAGACAGCACTTGCCAGACAATTGGGCGCTGAGCGCATGGAGCTGGAAGCTCGGGCGCTAGCACTTGCGTAAAACTCATTCTCTCGTCCTCCAAGCTGCCGAGATCGTGGACAAAGTTCCCTGAGACCACGGTCTCCGGGTCGTGTATCTACCACACGGCGTAATCTCTGGCTGAGCCTGGAGTCCCAAGTGGACGAGGGACTGAGAGCGAGAGAAGATGTTCCCACGGTACCTCACTGCCACCCCCCCTGCGAAGACGTACCAGCCTGTATTCTGAGGGACGAGGAACTACAGGCTGGCAAGCGAGCCTAGAGCTTTGCGAACGGCCGGACGACAGTGGCGCGTTGGATCGGTCACGGGATCGTCCTTACAGACTAGTAGCCAGCGCGAGTTAGTGCTCAAGGGGTTGCAACAATCTCACAGGGTCCCGCCGTATGGGGATTGCCTGCATTGCTGTATTGAATTGTAGTGTCGTCTTGAAGCCGCAGGTCAGAGCTCCAAGATTGAGGTGGACTCGGCGGCCGTAACGGCATGCAAATGCCACACAGATTAAGTTCTTCAACGACAACCGCACTAAATTCTGCAATATCGCACCTGATCAGACCATACACAGTGACAGGGGATCTCTGTTCTCATCTTCGTGTCGGTGCTTCGCTGAGTTTTGGACTAAGCGGGCCCATCCTCATACTCATGAACAACGACTGACTTACCATGCTATTCGGCCAGAAGAGGTTCACGGATACGCAAACGGGTCCAGACCTAATGATCCGATGTCCTGGCGGCCCTTCGTCGGTATCAAGTGCACATCGACAGGCTGGTAATGACCAGCCGACCGAGGATGAAGCGTTCCTAGCGGTACTGAACACACAACATAGCAATCAAATGTCGGGGCCATATGTCGGGAATGCTGCACGCCCGGATTTCCCAGATTCGAGTGAAGGAATCTCGAAGTATTGGTCCTGGTCCGTCGGCCTCGGCCTTGCGATGGCGACACGCTGCACGATGAGATGAACGCGATTTATGAGCTCATATAGAACACAAACCTGTACGACCAGATCTTCTATACCTTGAATGTCATGCATACGATGAACGGGACGAAGATGCGGTGTGGGCGTCTCCGCGCAACCGTGCAACGCTTTTCGGCGCCATCAACCTCCTCCGTTCGCGCCACCATGCAACTTGAACGGCCACATGGAGAATTTCCTCACAATTTTTCCTCCTCAAGCTGCTCGGTTCCGTTCATGCTTGTTAGGTAGCTGCATCCATATGTACCTGGTGAGATCACAAAGCAATTCCGATAGACCGGAGGGTATTGAAACACTGGTGCGTACATTCGTATCTGACACTGGACAGTCGTGCGATGGAGTACCATCCTTCAAGAAGTAGATGGGATGCAAGAAAGAATCGGGCATGGTCTACCTCGCTTGGACGAGGGTATCAACACATCTGCGAAGAGGCAAAAATATCAGAATGGCGCATTCATCCGAAAACAGACGGCGTATCTCACCGTGCAGAACCACGCTTGAGCCTTCATGAGGTCAGGCATTGGCCCGTGGAAGAACGTACGAGCGGATATGGCAAGGTCCAACTCGCGATGTGCGGCATCTTCTCCCTGGCCTGGAGAATACTCGTCCCAGGAACTGAAGAGAGCCTTCCACTGCCAGCTCCTCTCCGAGCGTACAAAGCGTCCAGGAATGGCCACCTGTCGAGACTCGTCGCTCATACGGAGCGGGAATCCACGGTTCATGCTCTTTATGGAGAACTTGGCCATGTCGTCGAAGAGCGGCCGCCGCAAGTGGGGGTCGGGATCGGGACCGACAGGGTCCAGGATGGGGAGAAAGTCCATCGTGCACGAGTTCGTTTCCGGGACGAAGTACTCAATCGAGAAGATGCCCAGGTATAGGGGCCCATGCTCGCGCATGTACTCCCGCTCGAGCTCGGCGCGCCCTAGCTGTGACTGCTCCCACCAATGAGGGCAGTCCCGAATCCACTGGTCTATGTCACCGACGGCGGGCTCGCCCACGACGGCAAAGCGCGTTGCGGGATTGCGGTTCTTGTGGGAGTCGGGCGTCGTTTGACAACGCAGACGGAACGTGATGAGGCGGGGTTGCTGTCTTATAGGCGTGGTCGGATGCGTGTCGCGCCAGATCTACCTCTTGATCATGGTCAGGTTACGGATGGCCCACGAGTGAGCGTTGACATAGTCGCGGATATCCCGCGAGAAGGCCGCAGCCGACGTGTATCCGTACTGAGCAAGCGGCTCTTGCTGTGCAGGAGGCCCGGCTCGGCATGTGGATCTATGTGCATGTTCGATATGTATCACGATGGATGCGATTCAAGCAGAAGTTGATGAGCGATCTACTTATGCCGTGGCCAGTCCGCCTTCTGGCATTTCACGCTGCAGTACAGTATATTGCGGCAGCTGCTGCATTTCTTCAGCTTCAGGCCTGGCACCTCTGGTTCACGGCAGGTGTGGCAACAGCGCAAAGCATCTCCTTCCGGCAGAACAGGTGGAGTTGAATTTGGAGGAGGTAGCGCTCTCGAGGAGGCAGGCTGCTGACTCTCCGGCCGTTCGACCTGTTCTGAGGAGGCCTTGTAGAGAACGACCTCCTTTGGCATGGTCGCAGTAAATCGGAGAGGAAGAAGTAGGACTCAAGAAGCGTTCAAGCGGTCAGTACTTAGTACTCAGTACGATGATGGTAGCAAAGATAAGTTGGCAAGACCTGACCCAAGACGAACCCAGACGAACCCGGATAAAACTTCCAAGGAAGCAACCAAGGTTCGAACCGGTTCGCCTCCGATGTCTGGACTTGACAGTGTATACACCTAGATCCGTTGACACCACGTCCATACACCCAACATGCTCGACTTGAATTTACTGTATCCCTTCTCTGGATCCCGCAAGGGTGCGCTTGACTTGAGACCTGATAGTGGTCGGTCCACACACATCATATCCACTCCTGATAGTCTACATCCAGTTTTTCCAGGGCACCTACAGATGGGTACTACCCGGAGCCATCGACAGACGCTGCGCGACATGAGTCCGTTCAGATGGACGAGGAACCCGACATAGTAGTTATGTATATTTGCCACGCCACCAGGGAACGTGAACTTGCGGGACTTACAATGCAGTTTCTCGTGCTGCGTGCTGCGTGCGGCTGTCCGGTTCCAGGTTTCCCATGTGTATATCACAACTCGAGCACTAGTGCGGCGACATCCGCGCGGATGTATGATTCTGCATAGAGAGGTTATGGACTGCACGATCGAGCCGGACAAGGGCTATGCAGCCTTCGAAGAGGACATCAGCCTGTTATCTGCAGAGGAAGTAGTCGCATGAAAACAGTGAGGTCACTAAGAAGTGGTAGTGTCGTACCGTGCAGAACCACGCTTGAGCCTCCATAAGATCGGGCATTGGCCCGGACCAGAAAACGCGAGCAGATATCGCAAGGTCCAACTCACGATGAGCGGCATCCTCCCCCTTCCCCTTTCCCTGATCTGGAGCATACTTATCCCAAGATTGGAAGAGAGGCTTCCATTGCCAGCTCCCCTCCGAGCGTACAAAGCGTCCAGGGATGCCCACACGCGAGGACTCCTCACTCGCACGGAGCGGAAAGCCGCGGTTCATGCTCCTCATGAGAAACACGACCATGTCGCTGAAGAGCGGCCAGCGCAGGCGGGGATCGGGAAGGGGGTCGACAGGCGTGAGGATGGGGCCGAAGTCCATCGTGCACGAGTTCGTTTCCGGAACAAAGTATTCGATCGAGAGAATGTCGATGTACTCCGACCCATACTCGCGCACGTACCCTCTCTTGAGTTCGGCACGCCCTGCCTGCGACTGCTGCCACCAGTGAGGACAATCGCGTATCCACTTGTCCATGTCGCGCACGGTGGGTTCGGCCATGAGGGCAAAGCGCGTGGCGGATTGCGGTTCTTGTGGGAGTCGGGGGTCGTCTGACAGCGCAGAAGGAACGTGATGAGGCGGGGCTGTTCGCTAATAGGAGCGTTCGGATGCGTGTCGCGCCATATTTGCCTTTGGATCGTGACCAGGTTACCGATAGCCCACGAGTGAGCGTTGACGTAGTCGCGGATATCTCGCGAGAAGGCGGCAGCCGACGTGTATCCGTACTGAGCGAGCTTCTCTTGCTGCGCAGGAGGTCCGGCTCGACATGTAGCTCTGTGTGCATGCCCGGCGGTAAGTATCACAGTGATGCTTTCAAGATGATCAAGTCAGTCTGAAGTGGCCACTTACTTGTGCTGTGGCCAGCCCGCCTTCTGGCATTCTCCGCTGCAGTAGAGTATGTTGCGGCAACCGCTGCATTTCTTCAGTTTCATACCCGGGACCTCCGGTTTATTGCAGGTATGGCAACAGCGCAAAGCATCTCCTTCCGGCAGTTCAGGTAGTGGTCGTGGCGCGCTTGAGGAGGCGGGCTTCTGTTGCGAATTCGAGGAGACGTCAGGCTCGAGCTCCTTCATGCTGACAGCGACGTTGACTCAGAGAGCAAGGAGGGGGAGCTGTAGAGGAGTTAGTCGGGAAAGTGTTCAAGCACTCAGTCAAGTAAATACGTACTTATAAGCATCGTGGAGATGAGCAAACTGAACGAACAAGATCAAAACTTCAATATGGACCTCTGATCGAGCCGGTTCGCCTTGGCGCTGGGCTTGGTACGCATACTGCGTCTCCTGCGGCCTGCCTGCCTATCTTGGGTTTACCATCCGTCGAACCCCTGGTCATCTAGTATATCCTGCCTGATGGATGCAGTCGGCTCTGTATATATCATCGACTCGTAGCTTCTATCATACATCCTCACAGTCCAATAACACACCACAGAAACACAATACATGCCGTAGATACCCCCTGCATAAGTATCATCGCCGCTCGCGCACCTTCAGCCACACAACGAAGACCACCCCAACCCCAAACCCAGCGATGAACGCAAACAGCACCAACACATCCCGATAGTAGTTGTTCGCCCCGAACCCAAACAACTGTGACGCACGAGACAAGTCCGAGTCAGTGCCGATGAGGGGACACGGACAAGTGCGATGCTCACCGTCTGCATGATCAGCGCCGCGGAGACGTTGACGGGCACGCCCTCGAGCGAGTCTTCGATCATCAGCCCGGAGCCGACCTCGTTGACGGAAAGCGCCTCGAGGGTGTACTTGAGCGGGCAGAGCCACTGGAGCCACCGGAGGACGGGCGGGATGTCGTTCAGGTGAACGAAGAACCCGGCGTATGTCATTTGGTAGAGCGCGGTGAGCGCGGAAACGAGGATGGCGATACCGCCGTTGCGGAAGACGCAGGCGAGAAGGAAGTTCTGCAGAGCATGACCGTTAGATGGCAGGAACGACGACGGAGGTGAGGAGACGTACGAAGAGCGTCATGGCGAGGGTGTACAAAACCAAGATGAAGAGGAACTTGAAGAAGTGTGCTGCGTCGTGTGCAAGTCCGGCCATCCAATATGTGCTAAGGAACGTGATCAGTAAGGGATGTGATGGCTCGCGGATGAGGAGACTCACATAGTAGATACAATGATCGTGGGTATGATACGCAGAGGTAAGACGTCGAATACGAACCGCGAGAGCAACCAAGCTGTAGGACTGAGGAAGGGGGGTCACTTCGTCGTCCGAATATCCAAGGGCGATGGACTAACCTATAGTATGATGCTGACCGTTCTCGGAGGAACAGCGGGCGTATTTCTACAACGTTGTACAGTGCACTCAGAGAGGAGAACGCGATCAGTGCGCCCTACAGGGAGATCATCAGCGTACGTCTAGGGAAAGTTGCTGCTTGCACTCACCAGGAAGAAGAGACAGCCCACTCGGGACTGGAAGCCGGCGATCGTGAGGTCGGTTTTGAAGTACAGCCCGCCACAGAAGACGCCCAGTACCGACGCAACGAGGATATGAGCAAGGAACAGTGTCTTGTCTCTCCGCAAGATCTTCCACTCCCTGCCGGAGAGGACCTCCAGTTGTGTGAGGAACGTCGCCGCATATCGCGTCCTCGGGAACCAGGATCTCCTCCGCGACGGTCGAGTCTTCTCCGCCTCACTCTGCTGTAGGTTCGGAGATGCATTGCCAAGACCTTTCTCGACCTCGTCTGAGGAGGGTGCAGACGCGCCGCTGTGAATACCGTTTGAGAGCTCAAAGAGCCCAACTGGGGCGTCGCTCGCGACGTCTAGGAGGTAGTCGGCGACGTTGTAGCCCTCCTTGTAGGCGATGCCACGTTCGGAGAAGTGCTCAGCAGGAGCGAACCCACCACGTCCGGAGTAGAGTGCACGGCCGTGCGCGAGCAGGAGAATTTGGTCGAAGGAATGGTACAACTGGGAGCTGTCGCGGATAGATGAGTGAAAGAACGACACAAAGGCATGTAAGACGTACCTCGGCTGATGAATGGACGCAATAACGGCTGTTGGATTGTCTGGGTCATGCGCGAGCGAGTGCAGAACCTTCGCGACCTTCGACGCTGACACCGAGTCCAAGCCCGAGGTCGGCTCGTCTAGGATCAGGACGTCCGGACGTGCGACCAGCTCCAACCCAATGCTCACCCTCCGCATCTCGCCCCCACTGATTCCGCGCTTCTCCCCGTCGCCAATCCGGACGTTACGCAAGTGCGAGATCCCGAGACGGTCCATGATGTCATCAACGCGCGCTGCCTTCTCCGAGTCCGGCACGCCCTCTGGGAGGCGTAGACGCGCCGCAAACAGGAGTGCTTCGTACACCGTAAGCATGGGTGGAAGGACGTCCTGTTGAGGGACGAAGCCAACGCGGTGAGGCGTGTCATCGCGACCGGGGAATGTGACGGTGCCGAGGACCTGTCCTGACTTGTGCTTCTGCGCGAGGATCTCGATCAGCGTCGTCTTGCCTGCACCGCTGGGCCCGAGAATGGCCATCATCTCCCCGGGCACGACGCGTCCGCTAACGTTGTCCAGAACGACCTTCTGGTTGTCTGTATCGCGCGTGCGACGGCGGCGGAGAGAAAATCCTGAGGAGGGAGTCGTGACAAAGTAGCTCACGTCCGTCCACGCGACTGCGACACCACCCGATGGCTTGAGCCCGTTCGCACCTTGCTTCCGTGCACGGCGCTGCGCTATGCATCCGAGCAGGAGGAACAACAGCGCGATACCGATAAGACCGCCTACAACGGCCAAACCAGCGATGACGCCACCGCTAAGCGATGAACCAGAGCCGTCTTCAGTGGTGGAGGATGTCGAGTTGCCGGACAACGTATCGATGACGCCCTGCGCGACACACTCGCCGAACGTGCATCCGCTGAGCGACAGACCAGAGGAACCGAACACCTGCTGGATAGTGTTCTGCTTGAACGCGCACGTCGCCGTGTTGTCGGAAGAAGGGGGATCGCAGGATATGCCGAGCGTACCGCTGAGAGTGTCGATGATCCCGGTGAGGTTCGACACGGCGACGGCACCGCAAAACGTCGTCCCCGAGCGACAAGTGCACTTCAGGTTCTGGCAGGTCCAGTCCGCGCTGCCATCGCCCGAGCCGAGGTCTTGTTGGCATGAGTCCGCCGTGCAGTAGAACTGCTCCACGCCTTCGTAGAACAGCTGGGCGTAGACAGACCCACTGCTGCCGAATGTGGTGGTATTGGGAAGAGGGGTGAGGGAGGCGTTGAGATTTCGTAGGATGGTGAGAGTGGAAGGCCCAGGAAAAAGCGACTGTAGTGTGGGATTCTACATAGTTGCGTCGTGAGCCTTCTTCAAGGTGGAGGACGGAGCGTACGTGACCGTGAACACGGGATGCATTCACGCATGCATTATACGAGGGCAGGGTGCATCGAACTCACCTGCACTTGGCAGCTCATCTCGCCAGCCGCATACACCCTCGCCTTCGCATTGCAGATAAGCGTATTGTTCTGCTCGGTGTCCGCGCCCGTGAGAGATCCCACAGTTCCTGCAACGCTCGAGAAGCCCGCCTGGCACGCCTTCGCGGTTTGACAGACGTTGCATCCTGTTCCAGTCCAGCCGTCATCGCACGAACAGGAAGTCAAATTCGCGAACGGCGAGCCACTAGCCAGCGACCTTCCCGAGCCCTGAAAGATGTTCCCTCCGCACGCCGGCTGCGAACAAGTCGATCCGCCGAATCCTGGAGGACAGGCGCATGATGTTCCGTTAGGAGTCCCGTAGTTTTCGCAGTTGCCAGACATGGCCGGGGGACCACGGGGCCGCTGCTATCGAGCAGGGATGAAGGGGAGATGATGGGAGAACAACACGGAGGGCGAGGGCGAACTAGAAGGTGTCATGTATATAAAGTGTGGGGAGACTGGCCAGCTTCCGGAAGCGGGTGTGGCAAAGGGCGCATCGTTTGACCCATTTTGGGACGAGTCCCGCCCTATTTATGACCACTGCCACCGTGCTGCCACCGCGCGATCCTTCTCTCATATATACCACCATCTCCTCGGGGCCATGTTTCTCTCGCGATTATCGCCAAAATGCAGTTTCCGGCCGGCGGCGACCAATGATGTGTGAAGCTAGTAAGTACGTCGAGTCGTACAATCACCGAAGGATCGACTAGAAGAACTCATGATGGACAAGTTATAAGCACATAGCTGAGACTGCGTTCACGGTCACCGAGCCGGATCTGTCATATAGACTGTCTTCCCGCATGCGCAAGACTGCTTTGTCCGCCATTTGGACCCCGAGGCACCCTCAACCACCAATCTCGCCCTTCCTCCGCTCACAACTCATCATGGACCATGTGCGACACTTCGCACTCGCCCTTGGTAGCGGTGTGCTCGGGCACGACTCCATCCTTGAACGGAAACTGGAGCAAATGCGACCCCGCCCGCACCACCGTGTAGTGTCCCAACTCCGAGGTCGCGGCGTTGTCTGCGGCGATGTACAGCTTGCTCGGCTTCACATGCAGCACTTCGTCCGAGTCTGGAAACGTGATAGTCGCGTTGCCCTCCAGGATAGTGAAGAACCTGCGCACGTGAGAAGTCCACCACTGCTCGCATAGCGAAGACGAGGACTGACACGTACTGCAGGTTGGGCGCGTTGTAAGGCCTGCGCGTCCATGACAGGTGGGTGAGCAATGAACACTGCTGCTGCATAACGCGACTGACCCTTGCTTGATGTCCGCGTCCGCGGGCATTTCCGCGTACGTTGCCCCGGTCAGATCACCGAGCAGCTGAACCTTCATCTATGGAGGTCAGGTCAGCCACGCCGTGCACACCACTGAGGACATGCATGCACACTCCTTTGACGTCCATGAAAGCCTGTTCAAACGTCCAACATTCCACCGTCGACTTCATATCTCGTCCAGCAATAGCGGTGATCTGCAGGGACTTCCCGGCGGAAAGAGCAGGCACCGCGAGTGTCGTCATGACCAAACTGAGCAGCAACATACTTTGTCTGTGAGTCGTTAGAGCAGGGTTGGCAATGCACGCGGGGAGGGAGAGAATGGATGCTGAGGTGTGCCCGCTTTCCGTGCTTTTTGTACCTGAGCTGACCGTCTGGAACAGCCCCGCCCAGTGCGCCCGCTGGACTCGTTGGCGCTGATTGCAACGATATGTGCCGCACTATTGGCCAGTGCTCCAGCTCGCCGGTTAATCTCGTGCTTCTCGCCCTTGAAGTTGCGTGTTCGGGGAGGACCGATGCCGACCATCCCGCCCGAGGCGCAAGCTCGGAGGCCTTCTCAGTTCACCGAGCCTGCCATGGGCCAATATTGATAGCTACCGCCAGGTCCTAGGGAATAGCTGAGAGACAGGAGAACATGCTTGTAAGGGGTCTAGGTGGTGCTATGAGGTCGAGGACAGTATGACTTCCGAGTCGTGTCGAGTGGCCCGCATTTTGGACTGCCCGGCCCGACAAACCGCGCAAGCGCCTGGCGTCGACCTCCTGCTTATGCCCCCCATTTCGCCACCCTGCACTCTTAGTCTGGTCACGGTTGCTCCAATCGTCCAACTAGAGACTGGATTCGGGGTGTAAGCTTGATCATCCCCTGCTTAACAGGCTCGCCTTACTGAATTGACGCGATACAGAGCGAACAGGACGCGCATAACGACTAGACGTTTGTCAACTTACCCGTTGGACAGCTTGATGATTCATTGAGACGCATGTTTAGGTGTTTGAGCCCAATGCTCCGGGTGACTACGACGCGCGAATCCATAGATCCGTCGGCCAAGTAGAGACAAGCCGGGCATCTAAACACAAGCCACGCAACGAGGGGACAAGGCATCCGTGTACATCGCAAGTCTGTTGTCAGCGCTTCCATCGTGGATGGCGCTCAGGAAGACAAGACTGCATGCGGCTAGAATCCGAGAAGGTGCGCCAAAGACACGATGATGTCTGAGTTTATACCGCAACATCACACAGTGAGCTCATGTGGCCATACATAGACGACGAAATGTCACTCTACATCGCCATCATACCAATGGGCGAGCTGTCAGGAAGCCGGGGAACTTTCCGTAGAGCATTGGAACAGCTGCTCTTGTATGGCATTCACGAAAGGCCGTCCGGCGGCGAACTTCGTATGGGCACTCATAGGGTCTCTGTTGTACGACATTCAGGGCTGTACCCTCGGGGGTAAGAAGTCGGGAAGCAGGCATTGTGTGACCGAAAGGTGGGTAGTGGGTCTTCCTGGCACGTGTCTTCGCCGCAGCTGATGGAACATGTCGCATTACGGCCGCAGGACCGCCTACATAAGACATCGACAGTAAGAGCAACGCGCACAGGAACACAACCACCTGTCCCCACTGCGAACATGTCTGCCACCCTCAACTATGATCCTGAGCTTGCTGCAGCTCTCGCCGCCAATCCGGCGTTCACACAACCGCCTCCCCCTCCGCCTCCCGGAGTCTCCGAGTGGGAGTTCGCTCGACAGATGGGTAGGGCAGCGTTTGGAGCCTGGGCCAACTACTACAAGGAACGACTCCCCGACTGTGAGAATCCGTGCGATATGCACCGGAAGACAACCTTGCTGACGGCACTGCAGCGTCGCAATACCTTGTGTCCGACAAGCGCGTCCCCGTGGAAGGCCCGAAAGGAGAGATAACTGTCAGGTATGTCAGGCCTTCAGGTGGAGACGAAGAAACATATCCAGTCCTCGTCTGGTGGCACGGAGGAGGTGAGAGGGATCGCGCGCAAATCTGTCACGGACGGCGGATTGACTCGTGACCCCTTCACAGGCTGGGCGATCGGCGACATTGATATGGACGACAACAATCTACGTACGGTGGCTGTCGAGCTCAAGCTCGCGATTGTGAATGTGGACTACAGGTTTGTACCTCTCGTCCGGACGCTACGCCCCAATGATACTACCCTGCTTTCTAGGCTTGCCCCGGAGTATCCCTTCCCGACCCCGGTCGAGGACTGCTACGCTGCGCTCAAATGGGTACTGCGCCTTCACTTTCGACTGCGTGTGCACACTTGACGTCCCTTTTAGGTAGCTGAGCACGCGACTGAGCTCAAGATCGACCTCAAGAAAGGCTTCATCGTCGGTGGTGAATCTGCTGGAGCGAACATGTCGGCCGCCATAGCTATCAAGGCTCGCGACGACCCGTTCTTCGCAGGGCGCCCGCTCACTGGACAGTACCTGCGCGAACCTGCCGTCGTCTATCCTGGTGCCCACCCGGAGAAGTACCAGGCTGACCTTCGTTCTTGGGATGTGTACACGGATACACCCCTGCTCTCCAGGGAGAGCGCGATGCGCTTCTTCAGTGCGTATTCCTGGTCACGGCAACTCGCGTTCGACTAGTCACTGACGACCCTTGCAGAGGCGTATGCTCCCCCACCTACGGACCTGCGCGTGTCGCCGCTGTTGGCAAGCTCACATGCCAGGCTGCCTCCGGCTTTCATACAGGTCCAAGAGCTTGATCCTGTCCGCGACCACGGGATTTTATATGAGAAGGTCCTACACGAGGCGGGCGTGCCAGTAAAGCTGGTCCAGTGAGTTGTCGCACCCATCTGCTCCGAGAGATGTTTCTCATGAGGCCACAGGTATCCGGGCTGCACGCACGGCTTCTACTATGCGTTTCCGAGCATCTCACCTGCAGTCAAATTGGATATCGACGCTAGGGATGGGCTTCGGTGGCTGCTCGAGCAGAGCAAGTAGTATCTGCGTGTTAAACAATACAAGTCGTCCCTCAATTCTTGACGGCTACGCTAACTCCAATGTATTGTACTCGGGGAGGCCAAACCCACGCCACAACCCTCCCAGATAGCGCAATCCGATCTTTATGTTGGAATTCCTTGTCCTCCGAATTGCGTAAGTCTTATGCATAACGACCCCAAGCTTTGTATGACACTAGTAAAGAGCGGCATACATGCAGGGTAAATCTCAATATGGTGATGTAGACGCGCATGACGTCAATCCCGCACGTCCTGCCAGTACGTTCAACTTTGCCCTGCTCTACCATCGACCTTGTTGCTTGACGTATATCTGGAGTTAGCACCTCTCTATTTTACTGTGCCTTTCTCCTAGTCAACGGCCGCTTGTCAGTATATTGCCGAGGATCAGAAGAGAAGTCCTAGTGTCTGCATAACAGGTCAGTGCCAAGTACCAGTGTGTTGTGGATCGATGACCTGAACATATGACTCAGGAATGCTTGACGCTGTGTACCAACTCGATGGACCGTTTCCCGTCTTTGATTCACACCTCACTGCGGAAGATCGAGCTCATCTCGCCTATCTAGACCCTCATCAGGGCGAAGATAGAGGAGCTCCTGGACCGCGCTCGCTCGCTCCGCTCCGCCTGCAATGCGGCGGCCCCATTCAACTACTCACTACCTCCTGACGTCCTCCTGGAAGTGTTCGGCTATCTCGAGCCGAGCTTCGAGCATAAAGGGGGGCTGAACTTCCTCCACGTTTGTCGGCTGTGGCGGCACCTGCTACTTTTTTTTTTTTTTGTGGTGCATACCTGAGGTAAGACGCGGGCGGTCTCCCATCCAGGCTTCGCAAGTAGTTAAGGTGTTGCCACCTCAGCACCGACCAGGGGAAATGCGTTACGCACGCAGGCTCACTGCAGTGTGGGGCTGGAGGGCCACAGCCATTCATCCGATCCCTGCATTACAGGGCAGGCCCAACGTACCCACTAAAACCCCCGGCTCTTCAAGCCAATCCGCGGGTAGATCACCCGCACCCGCAAGAACCACCTTCCAGGTGGCAAGAACCGCTTTCCGGCTGGGTTTCCGACCGGGAATCCTCGAGAAGACAAGGGACCGGTCCATCAACATGCGTCTGTTGGTCGCGCTCCAGAACCTCCCCTGGACTTCCGGTTTCGAGTACTCTCGGGCACCCTCCCACTGGATGACTCGCTCGCACCTGAGCTTCCAGATCAGGTGCGCCGCTTCTACCACTAACAGTTTAGCAAGCCTTGACAGTCCCTTCAGAACCTTGCCGTCCGGTTTGCGCACGACCAACTGAGCCGCACCGATAATCGCACCCAGGGACAGCTTCAGGGGTGCCTGCCCTGCGAGTGCCATTGCGGACTGGACCATTCCCCACACCGTCTGCTGCCCTGATGCATCGCATTCAAGCAGTATGTGATCCATAGAGTCTTCAACCCCACACACTTGGCATACTGCCCGTTGCTCATACCCTTGGATGTTCTCCCAATAGTGTCCCACCCGCTGTGCGCCATGCGCTAGTTTCCAGAGGAACTCCGTTAGCTTGCGCGAGAAGTCCTTGTCCCGGATACCCATCCACACTCGCTCTTCCGTCGGGTTCACTTTGTAGTCGTCCCGTAGGGCCGCTTGAGTTCGGCTTATCAGAAGGTCCGTCGTATGTCTGTAACCTTTTACGCTCCTCGAGCGGATAGACCTGTATGCCACACTTTGTGTGATAACCTCCAGTTTGATTCCGGAGTGAACAAAGCAGCTAACATCGCCCGGGAGCTCAGTCAGTACCGCAGGAGGGGCTTCCAGCCCTAACTTGGCCAACGCATCCGCCCCTTCATTTCCCAGGACACCGGAGTGCCCCTTAACCCACCTGAAGGTTGTGGGGGCACGTCGCACTCGCAGCCACGCAGCCGCCCTTCGAAAGAGCTCTGCGCATCTAATATTATTCCAGTCACGGTTCTCCCAGTCTGGAAGGTGAGTTGTTAAACCATCGATTGCAAATTTTGAGTCGGAGACGATATGCAGCGTCCTATCAGGGTCGACCACCTTCGCCGCTACTTCAATCGCGTAAACCTCAGCAGCTTGGTTGGACTGAATGGTCCCCGGCAAGCGTGCACTGATATTGCGTCGGTCATTCTCACCAAACCACACTCCCACTGCCGCGACACTGTCCGCACTGCCGTTCTCCTTGCACGAGCCGTCCGTAAACACTTCAACATCAGGCCCATTGGCCACTCCTCGTTCGCCTCTAGTTGCCGGTCGGGCATCCAGTTGGTCTTGCTTACTATTGCAGAACACTCGGAATGCCATCATTATCGGGGGGTGCGTTCGAACCGAGGGGTTGAAGAGAACCCTCTCATTGTTTCTTCTCATCTCCTCATTCTGGCGGAGCCGCCTCGGGGTTAATGACAGGGTATCTGTTCGTGGCCTGTGGTCCGGTTTCCATTTCGGTGAGAGTTTCTCTACAAGTTTTGCCGCCATTGTTGCACAGCGGTTTGGGTCATCACAGCATCTAACCGTCCTATCTCTTTCACAGTCATAGCACCGGCATGCCCTACTCCGGGTATGCGGTCTACCACCACTCATTGTGATCCGGGCCGCGACACGCATGCATTCGCTAACAGTGACAACACCATGTTGTTCCCTCAGGCAGCGCGCGCTCAAGGAGTTCGCCAGGCTACGGCCCTCAGTCTCGCCTATATGGTACCAGACAGGCATCGAGCCTTTGAAGCCCTCCGCTGGGTTGACCGGGGCGAGCGCAGCATTGTATCTATTCGCTGTTTGGAGCATACACTTCAAGTCACGACTAAGTCCCACTACAGGGTGAGTACTTGCTTTCCACGATTGGATGAGCGTGTTGACTTTAGCCGAGTCTTCCACAGCTTTTGCGGACGCCGCTGTCTTCCGTGCGAAGATCGCGTCCGCCACAATGGTCCATCTGGGTCTCGCAGCACCACTGGACACATACTGCTTTAGGTACGTCAGATCAATTGCTTCATTCCTGGCGCTAACGTCAAGCA